>PVKM010027633.1:0-18692 GCA_004027735.1 Carollia perspicillata
AGTCCTGTATGCTGCTGTGTTACAGAATTTCTCTAATTTCTCCCCAAGATATTATATAAAAACATGCCATCCTATACTTGCAGTTACTTATGAACTTGGTGAAAAACCGGCCCTGGTCCAGAGAAGGCAGTGTCATGAAAGTGACCACACAATGCATCTGAAGGATGAGCTCAGCTCTATTTCCTGCCACTGGGACCTGAGAAATCCCCAGTTCCTCATAATAAAACACATTTTATTTAAGCTAATTTAAGTGGACCCCCTATTTTATTTTATCTTTTGCAGTTAAGCAGATCCCTAAAACAAGGGCAAACTTCCCTTTGCATTCGTAAACAATCTATTAAGTTATGCAGGTTAACATAATCAAGATGCCTTCAAGCAATGGAGAGAGTTTTCAGTATAATTTTAGGTCAAAAAGCATTTCAAAGTGGATAATAAAGTACTAACTATTTGTGCAGACAAGAGACGCCTTTTGGTCAGCTCCATTGTTTCAATGTTAAGGACCTCATCTAGTTCCTTGTTACAGTTTGGACAGTTCACCTTTTGATGTTCTGTTGTTTCTCCTTGGCTTGGCTAAATTAAAACCGAAGAAAATAATACATGGATATTAATATATTGTTTAGCATAAATCTCAAGCAATTTATATACCAGTTTGTTTTAAAAAATTATAGAAAATTTGCCAGATACAGAAAATCAGATGAGTTTTCTCACTACTTACTTTCACAGCTATTTAGAATGTAAAATGATTGGCAGTTTGAGGGGAAGAAGTTATAGTGTATCTTTATCTTTATCATTACTTGGCATTGTTAACAGTTTTTAAAAAACCTTGCACATATAATCACACTTTAAGCCAGTGGTTCTGAAAGTGTGTCAGCATCACCATCACCTGGGAATTGTTAGAAAGGCGCACTCTCAGATCCCTCCACAGAACTATTGAATCAGAAACTCTGGAGAAGGGACAGAACACTGCTTCTCCTGAACTTGCGACATATATTTTGTGTCTACTCCATCCAAGATGGTGTCACTTCTACTTTGCCCCTCAGTGATCACAAAATTCCCTAAAATCCGCTCCTTCTCATTGTAGTAGATAAGAAGTTACCAATACAACGTCTCTGTCAATTATACATATTAAAGATTGTGAGTTAATACTTACAACATTTATACTTAGTTAAGGGCAATCGTACCTACTTTGAAGGGATAAATTAAAGACATTACTTGCTTACTGCGTATGGGTTTTGAATTATCATTGCTTCCTCAACCGTGTTCCAATCTGCATCTGCAAGATCTCTGTCAAATTTGAGTGCGGAGATTGTGGATTTAATTACCTCTTGTAGGCGCTGATATATTTTTGTTGATGTGACATCATGAATACCTTTGATACAAAGAGCACATTTTATAAATAATGGGAACATCACAATTTTTATCTGAATTATAAAGCTCCCTTTTGTTCTTATTATAGGTACTAAGTATTTTTTTAAGTTAAAGATTCAACCAACATAAATTGTTTAATAATAGGAACACTAACAATTTCAGAATTTTCTACTTTCATGCTCCTCACAAGAGCTGAGGTGCACAGTAATACCAGCTGATATTTACCGAGAGTTTACCATGTGCTGAGAGGAACAGCTCAGCACTCTGCATGTATGAAGGTTTTTGATCATCTTGACCACCCTTTGAGGTGAGTCCCTTTTCTCAGTTTGATGAATGAGGAGACAGAGGATTAAATTGGTAGACTGAGTAAAGCAGATTGCCTTTCTCAATGAGGGGGGGCCTCATTCAATCTTTTGAAGGCCTGAATAGAACAAAAGGCTGAGCAAAATAAAATTCACTCTCCCTGACTAATGGTCTTCTAAGGTGGGGTACTGATTCTCCCCTGCCTTCAGATTTGGGCTGGAACTTACACCATTGTCTTTCCTGGTTCTCAGGCCTTCAAACTGCATGTGCATCTTCTATCCATATACATGCCGTATAGGTATAGGTGTAGATACAGATACATATTATACATACACAGGTATAATGTATATGCATACAAACACACAGAGTATATGTGCATACATATCCTACTTACATGTAAGATCATGTGTGTAAGTATGTGATACATACATCTATCTATCTATATACACACACACATTTATATATGCCCAGACTTCATTAAGGTTGAAAGACTCTTACTATATCAGTCACAAATTCCTTTTTTTTTTTTTTTGAGCCATAGAAGATTGTTCGGAAAGCAATAATGTTTCATGAGCACATGTTCACTGCCCTCAGTGCAGGTAAACAGATGCTCCGCGCTAAGAATTTTAGGTTTGCCCTGACCAGGTGACTCAGTTTGTTGGAGTGTTGTCCCATACACCAAAAGGTGGTGGGTTCAATCCCCAGTCAGGGCACCTGCCTGGGTTGCAGGTTCTATCTCTGGTTGGGGTGTGCACAGGGGCACAGGGGACAACTGGTCAATGTCTCTCTCTCACACTGATGTCTCTCTCTCTCTCTCTCTCTCTCTCTCTCCCCCCCTCTCTCTTTGTCTGTCTCTCTCACTAAAATCAAGAAACATATTCTAGAGTGAGGGTTAAAAATTTTTAGATTTATTTAGCTACTAAGTAGAACATCTAATACTCTGCAAAACTTTCTCTGTTCTTCCCATTTTACTATGCTAAGGCTCACAGAATTTAGAAGAAAAAAAGAAAAGAAAAAACATTTTGTTGGAAATATGAGGAAGGAATGAAGATTGAGCAGTGAAATATTTCCATAAAGATGAAATTTCAGATTCATAGAATATGCCCATTAGAGTGAAAATTCTGCATGTAATTACAAGGGTAGTAAAGCAGTTAAGAATATAATGGATTAAAAGCATCAAGGCAATATGTTTCTACTTCTTAACTACCATTACTTTATTGTGCGACCTTGGGCAATGACTGTTAACTCTCTAAATCTCAACTTTTCAATTGTTGAAAAGTGTGGAATTAAATAGGCATGTTGTATTATACAAACATCCTCCTAAAACTGCTTGCTATTCTGCTTCCCCTCTCCTTATCCCCTGACCCCTAATCAGTTATCCACAGAACTAGAGTGGTCTTTTGAGACCTTAATCATATATTAATCACCTACATAGCTTCCTCAGGAATCTACCACCTGTTGTGTTTTCTAATTTATTTACATGTGGTTGTTTATATTGATGCACACATGACTCTCTAATATTCCCTTATTTGACTTCTTTCCTGACTGTTTACCTATCTTCAGTGTAAGTTCTATCAACTCAGAAATCTGCTCTGCCTTCATAATACATCACCATCAGTTAAAATAGTGCCTGGCATATAGGAGACTTTTGATAGAAGTTTGCCAAATAATTGAATACACTCATTGTACTATGTTTTTTAAACTGGAAATGTAAGTAATCTTTTAAAATAAATAAGCTTATTGGGGGCAAAGGGGAGGAGGAAAAGGGTATGGGGGGGAAGTAATAATGGAAAAATTCAATAAAAATGAACAAACAAGCCCTGGCTGGTGTGGCACAGTGGACTGAGCACCGGCCTGAGAACCAAAGGGTCACCAGTTAGGTTCCCATTCAGGGCACATGCCTGAGTTGCAGGCCAGGTCCCCAATAGGGGGTGCTCAGGAGGCGACCATACACTAATGTTTCTCTCCCTCTCTCTTTCCTCCTCCCTTCCCCTCTCAAATAAAATCTTTTAAAAAAACGATCAAACAAAGAAGCTTACTATCCTAAACCTTTCATATAACTTTACATAGAGATCCAATTTCCTCTCCAATTAGACATTGTTGATTTGCATTTATATAACTTTTTCCTTCACATTTACCAATTTTTTACATATTTACAATACTTCTCTCTTCACTCAGAATAGTAATTAGTAGGCTTACCTAGTTTACTAACTGCCTTTGGCAAGATAACTTTATTGACAATCAGGGTAATTACGCATACTGACACTCCATAAAATAATATCTAGAATTGAAAAAAATACAAAGTATTGGTGACAATTTCATGTAATATCTTTTATATTTACATACGTAAATTAAGCTAGGTTTTACTATGCCAATAGATGCTCATGGAGGGGAGAATTTGGATGCCAGACATGATGAAAGTATTCTAGGGATTCTCTATATTCCCGCACACATTTCATCCATGCTTTTGGAACCAAACCAAACATCAAGACATGGTTTGACAAGTAAACATACACAGACTGGGGAAAAATACCAACATCTGTCTTTAAATCCCATTGCTGGATTTCTTGGGCCCTGGGAATATGCCTGTACTTTATCCATTCTTATCCACTATATGCACTTCTGGGTACATAGCCACACAGTTCTTTGCTCACCACTACCAGTACATCTGTATCAGACAGTTCTTCTCACCCATGAAAAAAGAACAACTCAGAGGTGCTCCACCTGATACTGTGTCTTTCTGGCATCCCTGCAATGTCATCGAGGAGGAATGCTTTTGGTGTCCCTTGTTTTCTGTCTTTTTTATTCCAAGTTGGTCTTCACAGACAGGTGGTGCAACACTTTTCAGTCTGAAATCATTCACTTCAGTTGATTTATGCAACCTGACTTCCAGAACTTAGGTTAAACCCCTAGCCAGTTCTCTGTTCTTTGGCCACAGATGGAGGTTAGGAACAGAGCATGAAACCATACCAGAGGCTCTCAAGGTTGCACGTTATAATCACTTGGGAAAATTTAAAATACTGGTGCCCAGGATGCTTTCACTGAATATTCTGTGATTCTTTAAGGGTGCAGTGCAAGTGTTGGTAATTAGAAAAACAAAGGTATAACCTACCTGCTTTAAAATGCACTTGTGTACCATTTGATAAGTTTTTGACAGTGCATACACCACTATAGCCCTCAAGCCTGTCACGATGTAGACTGTTCTCATACGCCGCCCCCAAATATCTCCAGTGCCCCTTCCCAATCAATCCCACCCCATGAGAGGCAACTACTGTTTTAATTTCTACATTTATAGGTAAGAACTGTCAATTTAAGAACCTTCACATAAATTGAATATTGGGTTTCTCATTGTAGTTTTAATTTGTATTTCCCTAGAGTAATGCTGTTGAACATTTTTAATGTGCTTAGTAGTATAATTCTGTTTTTTGAAGTGTCTGTTCAATTCTTTGTCCTAGCTTAAAGGTTAAATTATTTTCTTTTATTATAAAACTGTAGAAATTTTGGAGAATATATTTTAGATAGACATGCATTGTTGTGTATATGTATTATGGATATCTTCTCCCAGTTAGTGACTTACCTGTCCATTTCTATAAAACTTTCTTTTGATGACCAATGTGTTTAATGTTGATGATGTCCAATTATTATTTTTTATGAACTAAGAACCCTTTGTCTATTTCAAGGTCACAGTCATTTTCTGATTTGTGTTAGAACTTTTAGAGATTTTGATTTCATATTCCAGTCTATGATCCATCTCAAATCAGTGTAACATATCAGGTGAGGTAAATATAGATATTTTCTTTTCTTTTTTTCTGAATGAACACCCAGTTGTTTAGCACCATTTGACAAAAAGACTATCATTGAAACCATTGAACTGCTCTGGCATCTTTGTCAAACACCAGTCAACTGTGTATATGTGAACCCTTTTTGGAGTCTTTATTATGTTCCATTTCTCACCAATTTAATTATTGTATTCTTATAGTAAGTCCTTATGCTAGGTAATACAGATCCTCCAACTTTGTTTTTGTTTTCCAAAATTGTTATGGCTATTCTAGCCCTTTTATATTTTTGTATAATTTTAGAATTGGCTATTTGTTTCTAAAATAAAGCTGCTAGGATTGGATTGTGTTGAATATAGTGACATCCTAAAAATCTAGTCTTCCAATCCATGAATATGCTATAGGTCTCCATTTATTTGGGTCTCTAAAATTTCTTTCAACAACGTCTTGTAGTTTTCAGTGCAAAACTTCTACAAATTGTGGAAAGAAGCCTCTAAGATAGCTACTTCCTGATATTTAGGTTTTATGTGTAGTCACCTCCTCTTGAGTGTAGACTGAACTTGTTGACTCATTTCTAGTGTTTCTAATGAATATTAAATATGTCAGAAGTAATGGGAATTTCAAATTAGCTTATAAAAAGACTGTGGCTTCTGTCTTGGGTGTTTGTTTTTTTCTCACTTGCTTGTTCATTCTTAGAGAAGTCAGCCACCACAATGTGAGCTGACTAATGGAGAGACCCAAATGACAAGGGACTGAGGGAGGCTTCTGGCCAAGAGCCAGCCAAAAATTGCCAACTGCCTGCAAGGAGTTGAATTCTGTCAACAATCATGCAACTGAGCTTAGAAAGCAGATGCTCACGCTTCAGTTGAGCCTTTTGATGGCTATATCTCCAGTTTATGCTTCAATAAAAGTTTGTGAGAACCCTGACCAACATAGCTCAATTGATTGAATATTGTCCTGCAAAGCCAAAAAGATTGCTGGTTTGATTCCTGGTCAGGGCACATGCCTCCATTGCAGACCCAGTTCTGGGGTGGAGCATGTGTGAGTGCCAACTGACTGAAGTTTCTCTCACACATCCATGTTTCTCTCTCCCTCTTTTTTCCTTCCTCCTCCTCTCTCTAAAGATAAGTAAAAAATAAAATCTTTTAAAAAGCATATGAGAGAAACTGGATCAGAGGTACCAGCTAATCTGCATCCAGATTTCCAGGGAAAAAAATGATTACCACAATCAATTTAGTTAACATCCATTCTCCCACATAGTTTCAAGTTTTTCTTTCTTGTGATGAGGTATTTTAAGACATCATCTCTTAACAACTTTCAAATATACAATACAGTATTGTTAACTATAGTCACCATATTGTACTTTACGTCTTC
This sequence comes from Carollia perspicillata, assembly GCA_004027735.1. NCBI lineage: Eukaryota > Metazoa > Chordata > Mammalia > Chiroptera > Phyllostomidae > Carollia > Carollia perspicillata. Next base: position 6,822 of record PVKM010027633.1, read on the forward strand.
AGAACTTACTTATCTTATAATTAGAAGTCTGTAACTTCTGACCACCTCTACCCATTTCCTCCAATCCTCACCCCGCACCTCAGCAACCACTGATGGGCATGCTATCACCATTGATATCTCCATGTGAAAATTTGAAACAAGCAAGTATTATGTGACTATCATTGATGCCCCAGGACACAGAGACTTTATCAAGAACACGATCACAGGGACATCTCAGGCTGACTGTGCTGTCCTGATTGTTTCTGCTGGTGTTACTGAGTTTGAAGCAGGTATCTCCAAGAATGGGCAGACCTGTGAGCATGCCCTTCAGGCTTACACACTGGGTGTAAAACAGCTGATTGTTGGTGTTAAGAAAATGGATCCCACTGAGCTGCCCTACAACCAGAAGAGATATGAGGAAACTGTTAAAGGAGTCAGCACCTACATGAAGAAAATTGGCTACAACCCTGACACAGTAGCATTTGTGCCAATTTCTGGTTGGAATGGTGAAAATATGATGGAGCCAAGTGCTAATATGCCTTGGTTCAAGGGATGGAGAGTCACGTGTGAAATGGCAGTGCCAGTGGAACCATGCTGCTTGAAGCTCTGGATCGCATCTTGCCACCAACTCGTCCAACTGACAAACCCCTGCATCTGCCTCTCCAGGATGTCTACAAAATTGGTGGCATTGGTACTGTCCCTGTGGGCCAAGTAGAGATTGGTGTTCTCAAACCTGGCGTGGTGGTCACCTTTGCTCCAGTCAATGCTACAACTGAAGTAAAGTCTGTTGAAATGCACCAGGAAGCTTTGAATGAAGTTCTTCCCGGGAACAATATTGTACTTTACGTCTTCAGAACTTACTTATCTTATAAGTAAGATAAGCAGAGCAGTCCCACATTTGCATATAGCCTAAGAATAAAGTAGGCTTTAATGTCAAGAATGTGTCTGTCAAAGATGTTCATCATGGCAATGTGGCTGCTGACAGCAAAAAAGACCCACCAATAGAAGCTGCTGGCTTCAGAGCTCAGGTGATTATCCTCAACCATCCAGGCCAAATCAATGCTAGATATGCAACTGTTCTGGATTGTCACACAGCTCATATTGCTTGCAAATTTGCTGAGCTGAAGGAGAAGATTGATTGTCTCTCTGGGAAAAAGCTGGAAGATGGCCCAAAGTTTTTGAAATCAGGTGATGTTGCCATTGTTGATTTGGTTCCTGGCCAGCCCATGCACATTGAGAGCTTTTCTGACTATCCTCCTCTGGACCGCTTTGCTGTTCATGACATGAGACAGACAGTTGCTGTTGGTGTCATGAAAGCAGTGGACAAGAAGGAACCCAAGGCTGGCAAAGTCACCAAGTCTGCCCAGTAAGCTCAGAGGGATAAATGAATATTATCCCCACCACCTGCCACCCCAGTCTTAATCAGTGGTGGAAGAACGGTCTCAGAACTGTTTGTCTCAATTGGCCACTTAAGTTTAATAGTAAAGGACCGGTTAATGATTGCAATGCATCGTAAAACCTTCAGAAGGAAAGGAGAATGTTTTGTGGACCATTTGTTTGTGTGTGTGTGTGTGTGGCAGTTTTTAAGTCATTAGTTTTTAAAATCAGTACTTTTTCATGGAAACAACTTGACCAAAATCTGTCACAGAATTTTGAGACCCATTAAAACAAAGTTTAATAAGAAAAAAAACCCTCAAAACACTTAAATACACAAAGGATGAATAACATGATATTAAATAACAAATGGGTTAACAATGAGATCAAGGAAAAAATGAAAATGTACAAGGAAACAAGTGAAAATGAAAATACAACATGCCCAAACCTATGAGACACTGTGAAAGTAGTCCTGAGAGGGAAGTTTGTAGCATTACAAGCCTACATGAAGAAGAAAGAAAGATCTCAAGTAAGCTACCTAATTCTTTACCTAAGAGAATGAGAAAAAACAACAAATAAAGCACAGAATGAGTACAAGGAAGGAAATAATCAAGATTAGAACAGAATTAAATGACATAGAGACTCAAAAAAACAATTAAAAGGAGCAATGAATCCAGGAGCTGTTTCTTTGAAAGAGAAACAAAATGGACAAACCCTTAACCAGACTCATCAAGACAAAAAAGAAAGTACCCAAATAAATAAAACAAAAAATAAAGTAGTACTTCTGGACAAGATGGAGGCATGGGTAGATACACTTTGCTCTCCTTACACAACCAAAAGAAGGACAACAACAAATTTAAAAACAAAAAACAACCATAACTGCCAGAGAATCAAACTGTATGGACATCTGACAACCAAGGAGTTAAAGAAGAAACTTTCACCCAGACCAGTAGGAGGGGCAGAGTTGGGCAGCTGGGGTGGAGAGGACTCGCAGCAAGGCAGTGGCTGGAGGACCAGGGCAGGTGAGGCAGTGGCTGGCAGACTGAGCAGTCCTGAGCAGTCCCACATTTGCATGCAGATAAACCAGGAGGAACAACTGGGGAGCAAGACAGACTGCGCAACCCAGGGTTCCAGTGAGGGAAATAAAGCCTCAAAACCTCTGACTGAAAAAACCTGTGGAAGTTGAAAAAGTGGAAGGAACTCCCAGCTTCACAGGAGTGTTCATTGGAGAGACCCACAGGCTGTTAGAAAGTACACAAAACCACACACCTGGGTATCAGCACCAGAAATGCTGATATTTGTTTGTGGGTAGCAGAGGCAGTGACTGAAAGCTGGCAGAGAGCTGAACAGGTGGCATTGTTCCCTTTTGGACCCCTCCCCCACATACAGTGCCACAACGCAGCCACATGGGTTGACCTGCCTTGGCAAATACATAAGTCTGTGCCCTAACTACATAACAGGCATGCCAAGACAAAATATATATATATATATGGCCCAAATGAAAGAACAGATCGAAGCTCCAGAAAAAATACAACTAAGTGATGAAGAGATAGCCAACCTATCAGATGCACAGTTCAAAACACTGGTAATCAGGATGCTCACAGAATTAGTTGAGTATGGTTGCAAATTAAATGAAAAAAATGAAGGCTAAGCTAAATGAAATAAAGGTGAAACACATTTGTACAGGGAACAAATAGTGATGGGAAGGAAACTGGGACTCAAATCAATGGAGTGGAACAGAAGGAAGAAAGGAACATCCAATCAGAAAAGAATGAAGAAACAAGAATTCAAAAAAAATGAGGAAAGGCTTAGGAACTTCCAGGACATCTTTAAATGTTCCAACATCTGAATTATAGGGGTGTTAAAAGGAGAAGAGGAAGAGCAAAAAATTGAAAATTTATTTGAAAAAATAATGAAGATTGTTCACCAATCTGGCAAAGAAAGTAGACTTCCAGGAAGTCAGGAAGCTCAGGGAGTCCCAAAGAAGTTGGACCCAAGGAAGCACACACCAAGGCACATCATAACTACATTACCCAAGATTAAAGATAAGGAGAGAATATTAAAAGCAGCAAGAGAAAAGAAGACAGTTACCTACAAAGGAGTTCTAGAAGATCAAAAATACAAACAGTAAAATGACAACAAACTCATAACTAGCAACAACTGAACCTAAAAAAATAGAAACAAAAATGAACTAGGCAAACAACTAGAACAAGAACAGATTCACAGAATTGGAGACCACATGGAGGATTACCAGCAGGGAAAGGGAGTGTGGAGAATGAGGGAAAAGGTGCAGGGAATAAGAAGCATAAATGGTAAGTACAATATAGACAGTGAGAGATTAAGAATAGTATGGGAAATGGAGAAGCCAAAGAACCTGTATGTATGACCCATGGATATGAACTAAGGTGTGGGCATGCTGGTAGGGGGTGAGGTACAGGGTGTAGGGGAAGAAGGGGAGAAAAATGGGACAACTGTAATAGCAAAATCAGTAAAATATATTAAAAAATAAAATAAAATAAAAATATTCCCTACCTTAAAAAAAGAATGAAAGTAAAGAAGTAACAACTGATACCACAGAAATATTCAGGATTGTAAGAAATTACTATGAACTATTATTTGCTAAGTAATTTTACAACCTTGGCAAAATGGAAAAATTTCTAGAAACATGTAATCTTCCAAAGCTGAATCAGGAAGAAGCAAGAAACCTGAATAGACCAATAACAACTAGAGAAATTGAAGCAATAATCAAAAAACTCCTAGAGCACAAAAGCCCTGGACCAGATGGCTTCCCAAGCAAATTTTGCCACACATTCAATAAAAACTAACCCCTATCCTTCTCAGACTATTCCAAAAAATCCAAGAAGAGGGTAGACTCCCAAACTTTTTTTCACAAGGCCAGTATTATCCAAATCCCCAAACCAGGTAAAGACATAGAAAGAAAGAAAATTACAAGCCAATATCTCTGATGAACACAGATGCTAAAATCCTCAATAAAATATTCACAATCTGGATCCAGCAATACATTAAAAAGGTTATATATGGTGACCAAGTCGGATTTATTCCCAAGATGCAAAGGTGGTACAATATATGCAAATAAATAAGTGTAATACATTACATAAGTCAAAGAAAAAAATCACATGATCATATCATTTGATGCAGAAAAAGCATTGATAAAATTCAGTGCCCATTTATGATAATAAAACACTAAGCAGAGTGGGAATAGAGGAAGCATACTTTAACATAATAAAGGCCACATACATAAAACCAACTGCCAATTTCATACTCAAGGAGCAAAAAACTAAAAGCATTTCCCTTAAGATCAGGAACAAGACAGGTGTGCCTGCTTTTCCATTTTCATTTAACATAGTACTGGAAGTTAGACACAACAATAAGACAAGAAGAAATAAAAGGCATGCGAATTGGAAAGGAGGAAATAAAATTGTCATTATTCATAGATACTATGATAGTGTACATAGAAAATCCTGTAGGCTCCACCAAAATGCTACCAAACCTAATAAGTGAGTTTGGCAAAGTAATGTGATAAAAAATCAATATTCAGAAATTGATGGCATTTTTGTACACCAACAATGAACTATTAGAAAGAGAAGCTAAGAAAAGATCCCATTTACTACAGTGGTGAACAAAAAAACAATAAAGTACCTAGAAATAAATTTAACCAATGAGGTAAAAGATCTGTATTTGGAAAACTATAGAATATTGAAGAGATAAATTGAGGAAGATACAAATAAATGGAAGCATATGTCATGTTCATGGGTTGTAAAAATTAACATCCTTAATGGAACTGGAAAGCACTATGCTAAGTGAAATAAGCCAGGCGGTGAAAGACAAATACCACATGATCTCACCTTTAACAAGAACCTAGACAACAAAACACGCAAGCAAGCAAGCAAGCAAAATATAACCAAAGACATTGAAATAGAAAACAGGCTGACAGTGACGAGAGGGGAGAAGGGAGGAAATTTCAGGGGAAAAGGGGAAAGGTTTACAGAAACAAGTATAAAGGACACATGGACAAAAACTAAAATGGGTGGAAATGGGAGGGAGGTGGGGAGCACTGCAGGGGGTGGGCTAGGATGAAAGTAAAAAACAGAAAACTGTATTTGAACAACAATTTAAAAGAATTGTCCATACTAAAAACAGTTTATAGATTCAACACAATTCCAATTAAAATAACAATCACGTATTTCACAGATCTAGAATAAATATTCCAAAAATGTATATAGAACCAATTTGCCTCAACAATCTTGTGAAAGAACAAAAAACTTGGAGGAATCACTCTTCCTTATATCAAAGTATACAACAAGACCACTGTAGATAAAAGAATCTGGTACTGGCATAGGAACAGACACACAGATCAATGGAACAGAATAGAGAGCCCAGAAACAAATCCATGTCTTTATGGTCAATTAATATTTCACAGAGGGAGACATGTGCATACAATGGAATAAAGACAGTATCTTCAATAAATGGTGTTGGGAGAACTAGACTGGTATGTACAAAAAAAAGGGAACTAGAACACCAACTTACACCATACACCAGAATTAACTCAAAATGGATAAAAGACAAATTTAAGTTGTGATAACATAAAAATCTTAGCAGAAAATGTAGGCAGTAAAATTTCAGGTATCTCACATAGCGATATTGTTGTTAATATAGCTCCTAGGGCAAGGGAAATAAAGAGAAAAAAATAAACAAATGGGGCTCTATCAAATCAAAAAGCTTTTCCATGGCTAAAAAATCACCATCAAAATGAAAAGGGAAACAACTATATGGGAGAACATATTTGCCATCAATACATTGCTAATCCCCCAAATATGGAAAGAACTCATAGTACTAAACACCAGAAAGACAAACAATCCAGTTTAAAAAATGGGTGAAGGACCTGAATAGACACTTCTCCAAGGAAGACATACAGAGGGGCCCACAGACATATGAAAAGATGCTCAACATCACGAGCCATCAGAGAGATTCAAATTAAATCACAGTGAGATATCACCTTATACCTGTCAAAATGGCCATCATTAATTAATACATCAAGAAACAAGTGCTGGTGTGGATGTGGAGAAGATGGAACCCTAGTGCACTGTTGGTGGGAATGCAGACTTGTGCATCTACTGCGGAAAACAGTGTGGAGTTTCCTCCAAAAATTAAAAATGGAGCTGCCTTTTGACCCCGTTTTCCCCTGCTGGGAATATACCCTAAGAACCCTAAAACACTAATTCAAAAGAATGTATGCATCCTCATGTTCATGGCAGTGCTATTTACAATAGCCAAGAGTTGGAAACAACCTAAGTGCCCATTAGTAGATGAGGTGGATAAAAGAACTGTACATAAAAGAACATTTGCATAATGGAATACCATACAGCAGAAAAAAAAGAAGGAATTTCTGTCTTTTGCAATAACATGAATGAAACTGGAGACTATTATGCTGAGTGAAACAAGCCAGCCAGTGAAAGACAAATACCATATGATCTCACTTATAAGCAGAATCTACTGAACAAAACAAACTAATGAACAAAATAAAACAAGAGACATGGAATCATGGAATAGAGAGATAGCTGTAACAGGGGATGGGAGAAGTGGGGACTGACTGAAAGAAAGTGAAGTGCTTAGGGAAAGAACATACATGAAAGACCCACGGACATGGACAATGGTGTGGGGATTGACTATGGAAGTCGGGGGGAGGGGGGCAGACTGGGTGGAGTGGGGCAAAGAGGAGGAAATTGGACAAGTGTAATAGCATAAACAACAAAACATTAAAAACATAGTTACTATGAAAATTTATATATGGTTTTGTGTAGACATAAGTTTTATTTTCCTAGAATAAATCCTCAGGAGAGCAATTGCTGGACTGTATGGTTAATTTTTAAAAAGTAATTGATTTTTTTTTCTAGAGTGACTGGTTATTTTTAATAGTGATGTATGATGGTATACATTCTCTGCACTCTCAACAATAATTGGTGCTGTTATTCTATTTCTTTGTGGTGTTAACTTGCCTGTCCCTAATAGCTAATGTTGTTGACCATCTTTTCATGCTTAGTTATCATCCTCTTTAGTGAGGTGTCTCTTGGTGTATTTTATAGTTTAGACTGTTGTTTCTTCCTTTATTGTGTAGTTTTAAGAGTTTTTTATACATTCTAAATGTGAAACTTTGTTAGATGTAGGATTTGCAAATATTATTTTTCAGATTGGAGTTTGTCTTTAATTTTCTTAACTGGGTTTCCTATAGAGTAAAACTTTTTTATTTTTATAAAAACAATTTTTTTATGGATTGTGTTCTTGGTGTCAAATCTAAGGACTCTGCCCAATACTGTATTCCCCAGATTTTATCTCAAGTTGTTTTTTAGTTTTATATTTTATATTTAATACCATGATTCATTTTAAATTAATTTTTGTAAAAATTGTGAGACTTAGGTCAAGGTTATTATTTTGTTTTGCCTGTGAATGTCCAATTCTTCAGCACCATTTGTTAATAAGACTATTCATCATCTACTGAATTGCCTTTGTATCTTTACCAGAAATCAGTTGGGGATTTTAGTGTGGATGTATTTCTCTGTTCTTTATTCTATTCCATGTGTCTTTCTCTCTGCAAATACTGTGCAGTCTCCATTTCTATAAATGTAATCCTGTCTTAAAATCAAGTATACTGACCCCCTACAACTTTACTCTTCTTTTCCAAAATTGTTTTTGTTATTGTAATTCTCTTGCCTTTTTATTTTCTTGAACAATTGTACAAGATATTGTATCTTTAATTTGTTCCCTTGCATTCATTGTGAGTATATAGAAAAACATTTGATTTTTGTATGCTTATCTTATATCCTGAGATTTTCATGAATGCACTTATTGGTTCTAGGAACTTTTTATTTTTCTTCTTCTTTTTTTAAATTCTTGGGATTTTCTATGTGGATATTCATATCATCTGCAAATAGAGATCATTTAATGTCTTTTCAAGATTCATGCACTTTTCTCTTTGTTTGTCTTCTGGTATAGGCGAGGACTTCCATCATGATAGTTAATAAGAGAAGTGAGAGTAGATATTTATGCATTGTTCCCAATCTTAGGGAGAAAACAATCTTTTACTACTAATTATAATATTACCTATAGCTTTTTTTAGATGTTCTTTACTGACAATAGGAGGTTCCCTTCTATTTCTATTTTTGAAAAATTTTATCATGATGGATGTTGAATTTTGTCGAATGTTTTTTCTACATCAACATTAATGTAAACTACATCCTATTGGTTGATGATGTTGTTTATTTCTTCCATATCCTTGCTGAATGTTGTTCCATAATTTGTTGAACAAATTACAGGGAGGAGTGTTAAAGTTGCCAAATAAAATTTGTCTATTTCTCCTTTTAGTTTTTGCTTCACATAATTTCCCACTCTTTTTTGGAACATATTCATTTAAGATTGTTTATTTTTACCCTCCACGGTTCAATCTACTATTAGCACATAAACAAAATTCTTTATTTCAGATAATATATATTTCAATTATACAATGTCACTTTGGTTCTTTTTAGTTTCTTTGTTTTTTCCACAGAAATATTCCATGTCCACATTTCTTATGTCCACCTTTTTTTTAAAGTTCTTGAATGTATGTAGGATAGTGCTGCTAGTTTCAACATCTGTGTCATCTCTGGGTTTGTTTATTTTTTTTTAAACTGTTGTTCAAGTACAGTTGTCTGCATTTCCCCCATTCCACTCCACCCTACCCCCATTCCACTCCACCCTCCACCCAGCGATCCCCACCTCCCTCCCCTTATCTCAACCCGCCTTGGTTTTGTCCATGTGTTCTTTATTGTTGTTCCTCAAAACCCTTCCCCTTCCCCCACCATTATCCTCTCCTAACCTCCCCTTTGGTTACTGTCAGTTTCAGTTGAGTAATTTTCTCTTAATTATAAGTCACATTTTCTTGTGTGCTCACATGTATAGTAGTTTTTGATTTTAGGTTGGACACTATGGATTATACATTCTTGAGAGTCTTGATTGTTGTCTTCCCTTAAAGACTTCGGAGTTTTGTTGTGTCAGTCAGTTCGTGGCCTGGAAGATCACGTTATCCTAACAAAGCATAGCTTTAGTCTTTCTTAGACTGGGTGTAGACTAAACCTTACTATAGGGTGTAATTCTCATTTCAGAGGCATAGTCTTTCTGGGGTCACAACTTAATGCAAGTGGTGTTTATAACGTTTGTATTATACCTCATCAGAACTGTAGTATCTGTCAGTTCTGTGTGGCCTCCAGAATGCTCAAAGCTTCCTACTGGCTCTCTCTACCATACCTCCCCTATTTATCTGCTTACACAGATTACCATTAGGCTAATGACCCCAGGAAATCCTCATGCAGATTTCCTGTGGTCTTTCTCTTTACAAGTCTTCCCTCCCTGGCTCTCTGCCTCACAAATTCAAGCTGCTTCAGTAGCTCTAACTCTATTTTTCACCCTCAGTGAGACTACTCTTCTCCAGCTTCCACTTCTTTGTGCCACAATTTGGAAGAAAGCCAGAGCGAATGTGAATTCACCTAATGTTTATCCTTCTCTCAAGGATCTAATCACACGATGCTTTTGTCCAGTACTTAAAATCAGTTGCTTCCTATATTTTAACCAATTCTATAGTTATTTACTGTGGGAAATAAGTCTGATATCCATTATTCATCATGGCCAGGGCCAGAATTCCACAGGTATTGGTATACTTTTAAAGTTCCCAAAGCATTCCAAAATGTATTCAAGGTTGAGGATATTGATTTAGTTAAATATAGTTTAATAGTATTAAGAGCTAATGTTTATATAGTAAGCATGCTGTATAATATATCAGGCTTATTTAATTCGCAGTACAATCTCATGAAGTAAACACCAACATGGTCCAATTATACAGACAGGAAATTGAAGCAGTATAACTTACCAAAGATCATTTAACTTGTGAATAGCAGAGACAGGATTAAGTTAATATTTTTAACCTTTTATTGTACTATAGTATCTCTTCAGGAGTATTAATAAGTTAGCTGTAGGGTTCAGCCAAAATAAAGTAAGGAGGGAGTGTTACTTTCTTGTCAACTAGTTACTACTAGTGAGGACACTTCATTAAATGATTTTACAGTGGTACCTCAGTACTTGTTGACTTCAGAACTCATCAAAGTTGGTATTCATCACATTTTGATGCAAAAAAAAATGTTTAGCATTTGGTGCTTGCTCTCCAGTCACTGCACTTGCTAGAACTTGTATGAGTCACTACGCCATCCCAAAAAAGAAAATGCTTAATCAATCGTCGCTTGCCATTCATCAGAACAAACTAATGATGAGTACGATGTACCACTGTATCTACTAAATTTTCATTTCAAAGAAAGTCTGCATGGCATCATTATCATCATCATAATCATCATCACCATCGTGGCTTATATTTATTGTGCATTTACTGTATGTTAAACAATGTATTGTGCATTTTATGTATATTTTAGTGTATATTTATGTATACTATATATAATTACGTATATTTCTTATAATAACCCTTTGGGATAGTGGTGTGCTAGAGCTGACTCTTATAGTTTGTGAGATCTCATTATTAAATTTTCAGGAAATTTATGAGCTGATTGATGTACTGTTGGTGAGAGTGATCACACAATAGATATTGGTAAGTTCTACACATCAGGACTCCTCCCACCCCAAGAAAGTTAGTGTTAAACAATTACTAGCAAATCACTGGGCCTATTAGTAAGTCTATTTTAGAATGAGGAAACTGACATATGGGGTGGGGGTGGGAATTAAGTCACTTGCTGGTGGCCACACAGCAAATAGCAGCTAACTAAAAATGTCAGAATCTAGATTTGTGTGCAGTGTCCACTGTTATACTGGTAAATATGGTAATGACACTGATTTTGATTATTCAGGCTGGTTGAGATAGCTTAAAAAGAAGGGGGAGGCCATGTAATACTAGGCAATTTTGGTTTTAAAAGCAGTGTTTGAATATTTAGCTTTTGAATGTTTAGATTATTATTTAATTAGACACAAAATAATTACCTTGCTGTTATTCCCATTCTTCTTGGAATCAATGCCAAAAACCACAGTGGAAGTATTAGGTGCATTATGATGTCTGTATTAAAAAAAAATTCCTTACACAGGTCTTACCTTGAAATCAAGTAGAGGGAGAGCCATACCCTTGAGTTCTGTTAGGAAGAGTTTAGGGGTCCTATATTGAATATAACTTCACTTGACAATCAAAATGTTTTGTTACTAGCATTACTGAATGCAGACTCATAAAGTTACAAAAGGCAATAGAGCCCATCATAAGTAGGTTTCTGTTTTTTCTTGAGTGGGTATTAGGAGTAAATAAAGGTAAAAACATTTATGGAGTGCATACTCTATATCAAATACTATTTTAAAAGATTTATAAGTTTTAGTTCCTTCAACCTTCAAAATAAACTCTTTTCAGGTGTGAGAGGAAGGGATTTAGGGACTCCAAAGCTAGAACAGGGCAGAGGAAAGTTGCCAGTCTTTCTTCCTCTGCCC
>PVKM010027634.1:0-18694 GCA_004027735.1 Carollia perspicillata
GACAGAAACATCAAAGTGTTGTTTCACTTACTTATGCATTTATTGGTTGATTCTTAAATGTGCTCTCACTGGGAATCAAACCCTCACCTTGGTGTAGAGCGATGATGCTCTAACCAACTGAGCTACCTGGCCAGGGCCCACATGCTTGTTCTTTACTTCAGCCACATGCAGTATTCGCAGTTCCCACGTATTTGCCTGAACAACCTTAGCAGGTTGTTAAGGTCTCTGTGCCTTTGCATGTGCAGATATTTCTCTTTTTTCTCCAGTTGTTCTCCTCCTTGTCCACTAGAACTCAGCTCAAGGAATGTCTTCTGGAAAGCCTTAATTCTTCTCCTCATCACAAATTTCTGATTTCTGTGCACCTCTCTGTGATCCCCAAGCACGTCTCTATTGTCACATTTATCCCACTTTACTGAAATTTATTTACTTGCCCATCTGTCCTGTCTTTAAATTTATCCTTCCCCAATTCCATTAATCTTTGAGGTCTAACCTCGTTCCCACCTTCTCCTGACAATTGCAGCCAATCATTGCTCCTCCCCTCTTTAACTGCCTATGACTTCTGTTTGATACCTAATGAAACACTGTCTTACATTATTTCATCTTTCACACACGCATCAGCTTTGCTCCTTGGAAAGCTGTAAACTCATGACAAAGTAGGGGCAGTGTGTTACTATTTCTGTGTTGCTCCAAATCCTGAACACATTTGGAGACAAATATATAATGTGTACTTAGTAACTTTGATGGGTGAATATTGAATCAATTTTTTTTGAGTAAAACATATTAATACCTAAGTGGACACATGCCCACTCTAATACTCACCATGCCTTACCCTGGAGAAGAATCTCATTAATCTTGCCTAAGTGTTCCCCCTGGGTCCAGTCCTGCCTCCTCCAAAGTTAGCCTCTAGGATCTCCAACATGATGTACTAGAGAGACCAGAACATACTATTTCTCTCTTTACAGTTTTTTGCTGCTTCCCCATTGCCTACAAAATAAATATCACTTTCTTAGCCTGATATGTAAGACCCATCGTAGCTGAACCCAGGACTGTCTTTCCAGTCTTTCCTCTGAGTCTACTGCCCATCGGACTGGCATCCATCCTTCCCTGCGTCTTCACACGAGGTCATGCCTCCTGCTACTGTGCAGCCTGTTCCATTTTCTCTTCCTGGTGAACTCTGTCCTTTCAGAACTGGCTCTCTATATCACTTCCTTCTTTAACTTTCTCCGACCCTTTCTTCAGGGGGATGGAGGAGGAGGTAAGGGGAGGGTCAGTGTTTCCACAGAATTTCATGTCTACTCTAATATAATTTGCTGCACTGAACCATGGTCGTTTCTCTCTCTCCCGGACAGACTGTGAGACCTAGGGAGCAGGTGATACAGGGTGCAGCCAAGGGGGGGGGCCCAAAAAGGGATTTGGAATGGGGTCCAGAACTCAAGGTGTCCAGGAAATATTAAGAAGTCCTCACCCCTTCCCCCGCACAGGTGTGAGTTTGGGGAAGGGACAAATGGAGCAGGGCCACTGAGAGCTGTTTTGCATACTAACAGCTTTGCAGCTAACCTCTGGCATGGTCATTTAACATATCTATAGCCTTTAACTGGTTTCATAGATATGTTAAATAGCTGTGGCCAGGCTTTGAGCCAGGGAGAACGGAGTGACTTCTACCCAAGACATAACTGGGAGGCAACTCCCCCTGGTTACAGCGCCTGCATGAGAGCTTGGAGATGATTGGCTCCACACCATGGGGCCACACCTGCCCAGACTCATGATGGCAGCCCAGTAAAGCTAGAAGGATATGGGAGTCCTGGCAGGTGTAACTGATTGTGGGAGGAGTTGGAAATGGGGGTATAGAGGAAGATTGGAGAGGGGATTGAAACTCGAACACGGCAACCATTGAGGGGGGAACCACGAGGTTTTGCCAGAGTGAGGACCCCCCTCACAGCTCTGGTGGAAAAAAAGGACCACGCGGTTGTGGCAGTGCAAAGAGAACCACGTGGACTTGGAAGAGTGCAGACCCCTTTGCAGTGCTGGTGCAGTAGGAGAGAACCACGCGGCGGTGGCAGTGGGGAAGAGCCACGCAGTCCGAGCTGGAGTGCAGATCCCCTTGCAGCTTTGCAAGGAGGGGAACCACGAGGCTCAGCAAGAGTGCAGACCCCCGCAGCTCTGGTGGAGGAAAGAAGAGGCTTTGCCTGGATGGTGACACAGCTGACAGTGCCAGCGGCTTGGGGACACAGATGTGTGCTGCTTTTCCTGATTTACGGTAGCCTGGATAAGGGCAGGGGGAGAAGGAAGCACTGTGGGTGTCAGTAGTTATCCTAAAGGACTTTGATAGTTTAATGGGGACATTGGGTCACTACTTTAAGTCTGTATAGCCTTAAATAAACCTTTCCTTTCCTTTTCACAAATCTCTGGCATTGAGAGATATCTTTCTGATTAGTGGTGGACAGACGAGCCCAGCAGGTGGTCCAGACGGTATTAGTATACCATCCTCAGGGGGGGACCCCTGTTCTGTTCTATAACACAGGCACGGAGTCTAATTTTGTTTTATGATTAAGGCAGATGTTTCTGTCACACTGGAAGTTTCGTAAATGTTTGTGAAATGTGCTAAAAAGATCTATTTCAACATCCTTCCTCCTAGGACTGCCCCCATCCTGTACCATGTCCCTCTCCTGGGGAGTTTAAGGGCATCTTACAGTGTAAGTCCTGCCTACAGCACCTTTGCAAGTAGCTCACCGTGTGTGTCCCAGGCTCACCCACTCGGTGACCATTTTCCCAGAGCCAAGTACTTGCTATACAGAGCTGAAAAAAAGGGAGGGCAAGAGCGCTTTCTTCTTCGAACTAACTGTGATGATGGAAACCTGGTTCGAAATAGGGGGGCTATCTTGGGGCCCTAAAAATCCCACTCCATCTATTTTGTTTTCCTTCTAATCTCTGCTACAAATGTCCTATGGTTTACTTAGGTGCTAAAGTGATACGGTTGTGATATATTAAAAAATGTCCTCTCGTTTTGTGGTTTAGTCAATAGTGGGAATGATGTAATTTTCCAGAAAAATTCTGAACCATTACTCTGAGCAGAGAATGCTTATTATCGGCACTAACTTTAGTTGAGTTCTGATAACCCACCACCATCAGACCAGCCGGAATGCTGATTATTATTATGCAGAAAACAACATCCCTGCTTCTGTCGGGTGGGAGAACCTGCCTTCAGCTCAGATCCCTGCCAACTGCAGTTGACCCATGAACGTGGATTTGAACTGTGTGGGTTCACTTATATGCAGATTTTTTCAATAAATACATACAGTACTATAAATTCATTTTCTCTGCCTTATGATTTTCTTAACATTTTCTTTTCTCTGGCTTACTTTATTGTAATAATACAGTATATAATACATGTAACAGACAAATATGTTAATCAACTCTGTTATTGGCAAGGCATTGGTCAAGAGTAGACTATCAGTAGTTAGGTTTTTGGAGAAGTCAAAAGTTATACGCAAATTTTCTACTTCGCAGGGGTCGGCACCCTTAACCACCACTTTGTTCAAGGGTCAACTTAGTTTCTTTCGCCAGTGGGTGGGTTTTAAAAACATCTTTCCCTTCTGGTGTGGCAAAGAACAAAAAGGACCAAATGAAGCTACTAAACTGAAAAAAGAGAGCAGTCAGGTTACAGAACACTGAGTAAATGGACGAACTAGTGTTCGCTACCTACAAGGAAAGCGCCTTAGCAATACTACCAATAAAAACTGAATTTAAAAGAAACTTCACACAAGTAGCCAGCAAAGCTAAAAGACTTTCTTTTTATAAAATATATTTTATTGATTATGCTATTACATTTGTCCCATTTCCCCCTTCATTCCCCTCCACCCTGCATACCCCCTCCCACCCACATTCCCCTGCTTTAGTTCATGTCCATGTGTCATAAGTTCTTTAGCTTCTACATTTCCCATACTAACCCTCCCCCTGTCTATTTTCTACCTACCATCATGCTTCTTATTCTCGGTACTTTCTTCCCCTCTCTCCTCCTCCCACTCCCCTGCTGATAACCCTCCATGTGATCTCCATTTCTGTGGTTCTGTTCCTGTTCTAGTTGTTTGCTTAGTTTGTTTTTGTTTCTGTTTTTGTTTTAGGTGTGGTTGTTAATAATTGTGAGTTTGTTGTCATTTTACTGTTCATATTTTTTTGCCTTCTTTAGATAAATCCCTTTAACATTTCATATAATAAGGGCTTGGTGATGATGAACTCCTTGAACTTGACCTTATCTGAGAAGCACTTTATCTGCCCTTCCATTCTAAGTGAAAGCTATGCTGGATAGAGCAGTCTTGGATGTAGGTCCTTGCCTTTCATGACTTGGAATACTTCTTTCCAGCCCCTTCTTGCCTGTAGGGTCTCTTTTGAGAAATCATCTGATAGTCTGATGGGAACTCCTTTGTAGGTTACTGTCTCCTTATCTCTTGCTGCTTCTAGGATTCTCTCCTTCATTTTAGCCTTGGGTAATGTAATTATGATGTGCCTTGGTGTGTTCCTCCTTGGGTCCAACTTCTTTGGGACTCTCTGAGCTTCCTGGACTTCCTGGAAGTCTATTTCCTTTGCCAGATTGGGGAAATTCTCTTTTATTATTTGTTCAAATAACTTTTCCACTTGTTGTTCTTCCTCTTCCCCTTCTGGTACCCCTTCGGATGTTGGAATGTTTAAAGATGTCCTGGAGGTTCCTAAGCCTCTCCTCATTTTTTTGAATTCTTGTTTCTTCATTCTTTTCTGTTTGGTTGTTTCTTTCTTCCTTCTGGTCCACTCCATTGATTTGAGTCCCAGTTTTCTTCCCATCACTATTGGTTCCCTGTGCATTTTCCTTCATTTCATTTAGTGTAGCCTTCATTTGTTCATCTAATTTGTAACCATATTCAACCAATTCTGTGAGCATCTTGATCACCAGTGCTTTGAACTGTGCATCTGATAGGCTGGTTATCTCTTTGTTGCTTAGTTGTATTTGCTGTGGAGCTTTGATCTAGTCTTCCATTTGGGCCATTTTTTTGTCTTGTTGCACATGTTACATATGAGGGGCAGAGCCTTAGGTGTTCACCAGGGCGGGGCAACTCAGTCGCTGGGTTACGATGGTGTATGTGAGGACAGGGTCCGAGAGGAAACAATGGTGCTTGCTCCCCTCTCTGCTGATTTCAGTCCCTTCTGCCACTTCCCCCAAGCAAACTGGGCCCTTCTGGCGCTGATTTCTGGGTGGGTGGGCTTGTGTACGTTCTAGGACCCTGTGGGTCTCTCCAACGAACTCTCCTGTGAGACTGGGAATCTCTCCCCGCACCTCTACCTCCACAGGTGTTTTCAGTTGGTGGTTTGAGGCTTTATTTCCTGGTGCTGGGACCCTGGGTTGTGTGGTCTGTCTCACTCCTTAATTTCCCCTGGTTTATCTGCACGCAAATGTGGCACCCCCCGGTCAGCTGCCTTGCGCGCAGTGCCCCGCTTCACAATCGCCGCCTCACTGGGTCTGCCTGCTACTGTCTCCCGAGCCCGGGGTTTGCCAGCTGCTGCCTTTCGTGTACGATGCCACCGCTTTTTGTGTGGTGACCCCTCTCTGCCCCTCCTACCGGTCTGGATGAATGTGTCTATTTTAACTTCTTGGTCGTCAGACTTCCATACAGTTCAATTTTCTGTCTGTTCTGGTTGTTATTTTGTTTCTAAATTGTTGTTGTCCTTATTTTGGTTGTGCAAGGAGGCACAGTGTGTTTACCTATGCCTCCATCTTGGCCAGAAGTCCTAAAAGACTTTCTCCAAATAGTAACATAGGCCCTGAGCCAAAGGAGCAAGCTCCCGATACAGACGAGAATAGCATGGCACACACGGAAGAGGCCCGGGCGCCTGGGAAAGCGCCTGCCGGAGCAGGGCAGATCGTTCGTAGGCTGCACTGTCCTTAGTGTGGGAGAGCTGGGTGTCCTGGTAAGGATCCCACCACATAGCCTTGTAGTTTACTATATATATTTTTGTTTGGTGAAGCACGCAACTACATTCACAGCTCTCACTTCACTGAGTGGATTCTGTTCATCTTTCGTTGGCTTCTTAAAATCCCACACCAGTTGACCAAGGTAGGTAAAGTTCAGAGTGTACAAAATGAAGGACTTTCAGAAAGCCTAGTCCATCCAGGTGTTTGACACATCACACTTGTCTAGAACACATGGCTGCTGGCGAGGTGATAGAATTATGATGCCATAGAACACCAGCTGTCCATTAAGTTTGCTATCTTCAACCTCAGAGGGATTGTGACATCAGGTACAAAGGAGCCAATCATCTTCTCCCTCCCTTCCTCCTCCTTTCCTTTCTTCCCCTTTTGTTTCAATTCAGTTTCACAAATTTTTACAAAGGGTCTAGTTGCTGTGCTGAGATACAGAGCTAAATAAGCCTCTTTTCTTCAAGAAGTTCACAAGGTTATGTCAAAGGCAGACAAATAAGTACAATATTTTGTGATAAACACAACAGCATTAACATGTCTGAAACTTAAAAGACACAAGACATAAAGATGAGAGTGATCAGCTCTAAGGAGTTGAAGGAGTTGGGAAGATTTTTATCAGTTTGACCTGAGTTTAAATTGTCTTAAAGTGCAACTATGGAGAAATACCTTGTTTATTTCTTGGGGATAAGGTGTATTAGTTATTCCAGCAAGCCTGCAGAATAAATTGTACTCAAGAAAGATGCTTAACTTTTGATGATTAGCTAACGCTCTCAGAATCAAGGCCTGACTTGAACAGAACTGGGAACCAAAAACTGAAACAAAGGGCAAGATTTGCTCAATCTGAACCTTAACCAATATGTTAAAAAACACAGAAACTAACATTAGGAAATGTCATAACTGCAAGAGATCTTAGAACTCAGTTAGTCCATGTTTTTATTATGTAAATAGGAAAAAACGAGCTCAAAGTGTTTAAACAGTTATGCAAAGTCATGAAAAACCACCACTGGCCGAGATAAAGCAAGAGTGCCTACACTCCAGGCTATTCAATAGTTGTTGTGTCAACTTCTCGAAGATACTGGGTTGGCCAAAAAGGCTGTTTAGTTTTTCCTTAAAATAAAAGACATGTATTTCATTTTCACCAATACCTTTATTGATCTGGATATTTCGAGCACGTCGGTTATCTCCTGCATGGTAGAATGTTGATTGTTCTCAATGTCTCAACTCGAGATGTTAATCAACTCCAATGGTTCTACCCGACTGCGGAGCCTCGTCTAGTGCAAAGCCTCCCCCAGACACCATTTGACGTTCCATCAGTCACAGCACGTTCTCCATACACTGCACACATCTTTCTTTTCTTTTTGCATTTCATTTGCATTTTCGCTTTTCTTGAAATAATAAAACATAATGTGCTGAAAGTGTTGCGTACTTCCATAAGTTTTTTAAAAAATGCACACTGATATGACAGCTGTCATGATACAATGTAACAAAATTGTTACAAATGAAATTAAAGACAACCAAGTGCTACTAGAGCCATTTACAGAAAAACAAACAAACTTTTTGGCCAACCCAACATTGTAAGAATTCCTAGATTCTAAACATGCTTCAATCACAAGATTTTAATTTTGCAACATTTCATTAAATGATTGGCTCAACCATTACCTTATTGTTGAGATTTAGAGTGTTTCCAACTTAGTTTTTTTTTTGCTAAATATAATCACATTTATAGTAATAGTAATCACAGCATTTATGAAACACAGTATATGCCAAGCACTGTGCTTAGTACTTCACATGAATTAGTCTGTTATAATAATTCTGTGAAGTAAGAGCTATTATCCCGCCGTAAAGATGATGAAACCAAGGATTAGAGGTTAAAGTGCCCACAAAAAGGAAGATCTAATCCCTAATCTGACATAATATTCTAACTTATTTTTTCTGCATATGTAAATAGGATTGGTCAAGATTCCAATTGCCTCTTGAAATATTAAATACTTGGCTTCAAATTAAGAAATTTGTGAGGTTTTTCTCCATTCCCTTCCTCCTCCTTTATATATTTTTAAAGGAAAAGAGCATCTAAGAAATATTTAATGGGAGTTTTGTGATTTTTTTACTTTAGTAATTATTCTACTATGATAAAATAACATGTGTTATGTACCTTTACAGTTATTTTGTGGACTACAGAAAATAGTAGGAGCACAGGTCCCAGAAATGAGCATCTCTTTTTAATTAGAAGATAGTAAAACCATTGTAATTAAGAGAAATAGAAACAAGAAGTGGTGAAAATTCTGAATTTCACAGTACTTGGACATATGCATGTTCATATAATTTCAAGTACCTAAGGAAGTGGAACTGAATTAAAATATTTAGCAAGCTGAGACCCTGCTCCACACTTGCCGTTTTAATGACTAGAAAAGGAGGATGTGCAATCAGTACATCATTGGATGGTGCATAAAATACGGGCTTCCAAAGCGCCTAACGATGGTTGGGATGGTTTCATTTCTCAGGTAGTTCAAACCATCGACACGGCTTACTACACTTTTTTGAAATAGTGTCAGACCAAGTCTGAACAGTCACAAAATCTGTTAGAGAATTCAGATTTACTAAGTGGAACTTAAAGTGCTCAATGATTCTAAAATTATACCACCAATTCTTGTCCAATCCCGAGGGATTAACTTTAATTTGTGAACAGCTGGGAACTAAAATCTATTGACTTGAGCACCCTCCCAGTGGACCATGAACATTGCAAAATGTAGAAGCATGAAGAATGGAAGCTGTAGTTAAAAGCAGGTTTCATGCAGGTAAGCTCCAGGTGTTATAAATGAATTTTTAAAGGCCTGAGAAGTGAAAGAATAAATTAGGGCCAAACATGCTTCTTTCGTAATCGAAAACTTCTACGGAGAAAAAAAACCTTTGCTTTTTCTAGATGGGAGGCCTTCAGCTGACCCCCGGCCCTCCATCTCACAGTGGAGACCGTCTCGCACAGCTGCCATCTGCGTGTAGTCTCGGCGACCTCCAGCCCAGGGCGCACGCCTCAGTCTCAGTGGCAGGGGGCCCGCTCGCCTTCAGCTAACAGCATCAGCAGGAGCAGCAGGAGGAGACAGAACAGGAGCAGCAGCAGCAACATTGCGTGCCCCCGTGGGTGCCCAAGGCCCGGGAGGAAAGCTAGAGGGCTGCCGGGGCAGCGGGGCGACCTGGCGTTGCCACGGCACCCCCGTACGCGTCCCTAGCAGCCGCCCGCCCACGTCAAGGTTTATTTAATAATCGCTTGGGTATTTATGGCCTGGGCTCCCGGAGGCCGCGGGGGAGCCAGGAGACCGGCCGGGCAGCGGATGAAGCGCGGCGGCTGTGGCCCAGGGCACCTCCCCCCGGCTTCCCGAACCCTGCCCGGTCCCACCCGAGGGGGAGGATGGAAACATCGGCCACGCTCTGAGCCCCGCAGAAAGATAACACCCTGCCCGCCTAATCACCCCGCGGTCCTGCGGAGGCCACCCACTCGTCCCCTCCACGCCTCCATCTCCCACATCCGGGCGGAGCGGAAAAGTGAGCGATGGCGGAAAATCTAAGGAAACTGATCTCCAGCGAATCTTTACGAGTGATGCATGACAACCTGGAGCGCTGGCTGAGGGAGTACAACGTGAGTCAGGGTTGGAGACCGCCGGGCGCTCGCTCTCCCTCTAGTTCCTTGCACAGCCGGCGGCGGGGTTTGTTAGGCCTGGCATCGGGGTGGCTGCTTTGAAAAGCCCGGGCGGTTGTGATTTCTAACGGGGACTCAGCCTCCTACCAGGATCACGGGGAAGGAGGGGCACATGTCTGCCGGAGCCCTTTCCTTCTCGCGACGCTAGGCGGCGCTGGGGATACGCAGAGTGTGGGACTTGGAGTACAGCCGTGGAGAGCGCAATCCCTTCGGTTAGTAGTAACCAAGGACGCTGGTGGCCCTAACAACGGGAAAGACCTTCGATCCACGGGGTGAAGGTCAAGTCCTCCAATCTCCCGCCCATTCCTTCCACCAGCAATCTACCCTCCTGTTGCCATCTTGAATTAGTTTTTCCTACAGCCCTCCTCCTGCTTCTCCGCAAGTCTCCCACTGTGAGGATATCCAGGGGGTGTGTCAGAATAGATTTTTATTAAAAACACACCCAGTATTTATTACCCAGAAGTGAGTGAGACGGTCACTTGTCAACTGTTTCACTGGCCCGCGTGGCTTGTAGGCACAGTTTCAACACCAAGGCCAATTTCAGAAGGCCTAATGCCAGGAGTTTTGTGAGAGGCCAAAATTCTGTCCTCAAACCCAGAGCCCTCTTCAAGCCTTTTTAATCTCCACCCCCAAGAAGGCTCCCATTACTCGCCTCCACGCAAAAGGTAGAACTCCAGGGCTGCATGTGCTTTGCATTTGGTCTGTCTGTCTTAAATAGGACAGTTCCACTCTTAATAGCAAGGAGAATGGCAAGGCAGGCAGAGCTGGGGGCCTGGAAACAGAAACCCTAGGTTCTAGGTCTGGTTCGGCATAGAACTAGCTGAATGACCCGGGGCCATTTACCTAACCTCTCTGGGTCCCAGTACCTCACCTGTTTGTTAAATGGGAGAGACTGGACTAGATCATACACAAAGTTCTTCTTTGGATCTCAGTCTTTTGAGTCTACATCAGCTTTTTTCTAACATCCCACCAGGAAACATGCAACTGGCTGCTGCCCTGAGTCCCTTGGGCTTTCCCATTCACCCTTTAACCAGAGCTCCTGGGGTGAATGGAAACTCAACAGCTACAGCTTTCTCTATAGCCTTCCTTCCTAGTATTTAGTGTTTACCCCCTTTGTTGCCTTTTAAAGAAACAGCACTGAGTTTTCCTTCTCCAAGGTTGCAGTAAATTAAAATTTACCTCTTTATCACAAAAGCCTCGGCCCTCCCCTTCCCCCTCTCCCTTTACAATTGCCTACTTGCCACTTAGTCTCAGAAGCTCTAGAGTAACAAGTCATTATAGATATATTTACCTTCCTTAAAATGACCTCTTACAAAAAATTTTTATTGCCCTGTGGCCTAAATAAACTCTGAATATTACAAAGTATATTCAGTTTGTCAGAAGACATTTAAGACAAATGACTATAATGTTTGGCTGGGCCAAATTAAATGATTGTTTTAGAAACTACCTGTAAGTGCTAAGAAATGGCAAAGTTTACTGTTCTTTCCTTTCTCATTAACAAAAGCCCCTCCCATTCCCTTGTTCTCACTGAAACCATTTCAGCCCAGCTTCTCTCCCTCGATTCCCCACTCTGCCTTCCACCGCCCCGGCCCCCACATAACAGAGGCATACTTTCAGAGGGCAATGCCTTCCAAACTGTCCATTTCCCGGGCGACATCATTTCTCTTCAACTCTCTGGCATCTCTGTCGCATTTGACTGTTGACACTCCCATTCTTTTAAGGCTCTAATAATTGATTTGTCTCCTTGCCTAGCCCATTCCCCTCTAGGGGCTGTTTTTCAAGGGCTAGACTTTGGCACTCTTCTCTTTGACCTCCATTCCCGCTTTATCTCACGTGTGGTTGCTGATGAATCTCACCTATATTCAGGCTCTGTCCTCATCCAGGCTCTCCTGTCTCTGATTGACCATTGGGCATTTTCAGTTGTGTTGTCATCTCAAAGTCAAATCAGTCTAAACCTGGCCTTAGCCTCTCCCATGCCCCAAACACTGACCTCTTTCCCAACTTATTCATCTTCATCATGACACATGCCACATCCTTTCCACCAGTGTCATCTGTTGTACCAGCTTTTACATTCATAGTGAACCAGAGTGCTTCTGACCACTTGTGCTGCTACCACCTGTGTCCACCTTTGGTCATTTTTTCATCTGGATCATTACTCAAATAATGACCCAAAGTCATTCTTCTAAAGGCCAGCTTACCCTCTGGCAAAACCCTCTAGATTTCCTGTCTTTCTGGAAGTCAGAGCTCATGTTTCTGCAAAGGCCATCAAGCTCCTACACGACTGTGCTCCTTTAAACTCTGTGGCCTCGTCTACTACTCTCATCCTTGCTCAATCCACCCAGCAATACTAGCCTTCTTGTTCTTTCTAGAGCAAAGCTACCCAGTAGAACTTTCTATGATGGCAGACATGTTCGCTAGCTATACTGTCCAATAAAGTGGTTATTGGGACAAATCATAAAAACAACGATACTACATTGTGGACTCACTTTCTTTTAGTTTTGAAAGAGATGGTGGATTATTGCATTACTCAGCCTTTAAAACTTGGATTCCACCGGATGGTCAGGGACAGCTTGGTGTGACTTTCACATGACTTTCAGAATTGTTTTCCTCCTTTGTGGTTATTGAGAATGTTGGTGAAAGACCATTGAGAGTCCATTATAAACTGAGTCAATTATAAAGAGTTTAATAATTCACTCAACAAGTGGTTGGTGAGCTTCTGTTATGTGTAAAGGTTTGGGTTAGACAGTCTAAACCTTTTGCAATGCACATTTATTAATTTATTCATTCAACCAATATGTTTTTCAGAGCTTACGATGCACCTGTCTATGTTAGGCGCTGGGAATAGAAATGTCAAGTGCATCTTAATGATGAACTTCTAATTGGAGAAGAAAACGAAGGATAGAGGGAGAGCATGTGCAAAAAGGGAGTTGTGAAAAAGCTGGCATATGTGGGGGACCTGAAAATAACAGCTCAAGGCAGGGAGTGGGGGTGAGATGAGGTTTAGAAGGTGAGGTGGTGGGGGGAAGAGAGGGGAAGGCCTTGGATGGTGTATTAGGGAGTGTGGACTTGATCCTGAGGGCAATGGGGAGAAACTAAAAGAATCGTGCAGGGGGGACATGTGTTCGGATTATGTTTTGGGAATGTTTAGGTTGCTCTAGCTGTTGCATAATGGGGACATGGAAATTCTAGGGAGAACGGACAGGGCTGGGAGGTACGTTAGGCAAGAGATGACATGAATCAGCCTCTTGTAGACTATGCTGGCACATTTAGTAAACAAGGTCAAAGCCTCTGAGAATTGTTCGTAAAGATCAGGTAAGAGGATGCTGTCCCCAGTACCTCTAATGTGTGCAGTATCTGCATGGTGGCATTGGTCAACAGTAAAAGGGTCAAATAACCATGTCATTACCATGGGGATGTGAGGAGAAGAGAAATTAGCCTCCTGGACGTGTTAGCAGTACCTGGAGGGGGTCAGTTCTGGGCTGACACACACTCCTCTCTGAGATGCGTTTATTTCCACTCAGAGTCCTGTGGACTGGGGAGTTAACTTCGGTCAGATGCTCTGAGATTTATTACTTTAAAAAACATGCTTTATGTAATTACAGTAGCAGTTGCTAAGAATTTACTATGTCCTTGATAACCTCATCCCTAAGATAGGATTACATTTCTTAAAGTAAAATAATAGACCCCACGACATTAAAGGCTGGAAACTTTTGAATATTTAACAAGCGAGAGCGGGTGGTAAGGCCGGCTGGGTAATGCTTCCTCTTGCATTACTCTCCTGTTGTGTTATAGAAATATTCACTAACAAGTGAAAACAGAATATTAAATATCAGCACATAAAAAAGGAACTTAAAGAGGTGTCTCTTCTGTTTGCTTTAGAATAATCTTGTGGTTGAACCAGAGGCTGCCTCTCTGCCAAAATATGCCCGATTCTTAGTACAAAAGGTCATTATAGTTGCTATGGTGTCTGCAAACAGACTCCCTGCCTGCCTTCACCCCTCCCACTTGGTCAACATACTTCTATATTCCTGAGGACTTGTAACTTTATGGAGAACATTCTTCTTCCCTTTAGGACCTTTATTTCTTTACTAGATGGACTATGCTGCAGTGATGAATAAAACCCCAGACCTCAGTGTGTCACATACAGAGACTGATTTCTCATCCATGCAAACTCTGATGGCAGCTCTCTCCATCCCTGGCTCGGGTTCGGGGCCTCCATCTGTGGCAGCAGCCAGCTCATTATAGGACCTTGTAGGTCTGCAGAGGAAGAGGGAGAGCAAGGAGCCTAACACTGCCTTCAGAGCTTACTATGCACCTGTCTGTGTTATGTGCTGGGAATAGAAATGTCAAGTGCATCTTCATGATGAACTTCTAATTGGAGAAGAAAACGAAGGATAGAGGGAGAGCATGTGCAAAAAGGGAGTTGTGAAAAAGCTGGCATATGTGGGGGACCTGTGAATTTATGTCACACACGTCACTCCCACACATCACCCCTTGGCCAGAATTAGTGACGTGGCTCCAGTCTCACTGCAAGGGAGCCTGAGGAACGGAGAGCACAGGAGATAGACGATCGGTGCTGCCCTTCCTGCCCCACTTACTAATGACGACGTCAGGGCTATGGAAGATATCGACAAGGGATTAGGGCAGATGATTTATGTTGAACAAAGGGGCTGTCAACTTTTTCATTTGTGCTTTCTTATTTTCATCTTGGACAAACTTGTTAATGTAAAGGTAATTGTTTAATATTTAAGAAGAATAAATAATGGAAGACATGCAATGGGCATATTTGCTAGGGGTCAAGACACTAAAACCCAGTGGAAAAGCGTACATAGAAGCTTTTGTTAAACTGTCGGGGTATGAATAAGCCTATTTTATCTTACAGCTAACATTTGGTATTTTGGCTTTAAGACGGTGCTGTGGCGGTAGTGGCGGTGTGCAAAGCCAGCCACGATGTGAAGGGCTGCTTTGAGGACAGAGGCACTTGGAAGGCTGTGTTAGGGGAGCAGCTGGAGCCTGATATAACCAGCACAGAATGCGCCCTCGGAAGCGTTCAAAGCACTCTGCATGCGTTATTGCCTTGTAAGAACCTACGAAATGGCAGGTTTTATCTCCCACATTTTACAGACGAGGAAACCAAACTTTAGGAGGGCGGCTTGCCTGCCCAAGGTCACTCCCCTAGAAAGGGTGCAACTTGGATTTGAAACTAGGTCTTCCGCTTGCCAAGTCCATTGTCTTATCTCCTGCAGAGGAAGGGAAGGTGTAAGGACATGCCATTTACTTGTCACGTCCATTTCCTGCCGCCCCACCTTGCCCCAGTGTACGACGCAGCCTGGACACTGGGAAAGAGAGGAGGTGGGTGTCAGGGCTTCTGTTTCCTACGTGCGGGTTTGCGTGCCCTGCGGTGGGGACTGCTGCAGCGCGCGGCCCCTCCAGCTCCGCTCCCCCTCTCTGCCGAGGGCCGCTTTTCCGTGCGCTTCCATGAACTCTCCAACTGGCATTTGGACATGGTATTCTCGTCATGTGTAAAATAACTGTTTTTTAAAAAAGGTATTTTTTAAACATGAAAATGTCAAATGAACCATTTAATGTAATAACATTCATATTTTAAAGGAATGTACTCTTTAATTCTTATATACGAAGCATATTTTGTTGTGTGAGACCGAAGTTTCTTAGAGTGGAAATAACTGTATTTTGCGCCGAAACTGATGGATTTAAACCAAGGTTCGCAAGTTGATCACAGATATTTAGTGACAAACTGGGTTAATTTAGTGATGACAAATTTTCTCCCTCTTTCTCAGGCTGCGGAGGAGATTCAAGGTTAGGAATAGAACCGCAGGCAGGAGAGACCCACCGGCAGGGAGGTGTGGACGGCCAGGCTCTCTGGCGGGAAATGTCGCTGAGGTCACAGCTGCTCAGGAGGAAGTGAAAGACCTCGGAAGAGGGGAGGCCGTGCTGGGGCACACGAGGTGTGTGTGTGTGCAGCAGGGCAGGACAGGGACTGGAGTGGCGGGAGTCACTGGAGGGAAGCCAGGCTGGACGAGCTGTGAGGAGCCCTCTTAGGAAGGACCTTGGAGATGGGGCGACATTTAGGCTCAGGTCTTCCGTTTGGGTCGGAGAGTGGAGACCCCGACGCGATGGGAACAGAGCTCCTCCTGTCCTGTTGTTCTCCTTCCCCGTGCTAGGAAGCTTCTTCAAAGCATAGCCCGTCCTCCCGTCCTCCCGTCCTCAGTGTCTTGGCTTCTTCAACTGCTATTGTTCCTCCACCTGGGAGGTATATTGGGACACCCTCCCCCTTCGTTCTGCTAGCATGGCTCTCATAGCAGTCACTAGAAGCCACCTGGTAGTCAGTCAGACCCAATCTCTTTTTTCCTAGCCCTTTTCTCCTTGATTTCTCTGTAGCAATAGACAGATCTTACCAAATCTTATGCCTCTAGCTGCTTCCCAGAAACTGGTGACTCTCAAATGTATCTCTGGTGTGGGCCTTTCTCCAGGGCTTCTGTCCCACCTGTCTTCCAGACAACTGCATGTGGAAGCTGCACATCTTCCAACCCAACGCAAAGCACATGGGACCAGTGATCCCCCCCCCCATCTCTCTGGCTGTCTTTGGTTGGGCAGTGGCATCACAATCTCCGCCTGTGGCCCAAATTAGAAGCCTGGGCCCTTCCCTCTCTGTCCTGCCCCACAAATGAGTTCATCAACCCGTGAGGACTCTGCCTCTTAAGTATTTGTCAAATACCTCCCACTTTCCCCTTCTAATGCAGTTGCTCTTATTCAAGTTCTCATCAGTTTTTAAATGTGTGGGAAACCCAGATTCCTGGGCACGTCTAAGGCAGGTCTCAGGCAACCCTGGTTGCAAAAATAGCTTCAAGCTGTCCAGAGAATTCTGCCCCTAACAGGACTCAGTATTTTTACAGTCATGGTGGTTACAAGAGGAGGTGAGCAGCTCACCTGGGGGTTCTCTTTTTGTTAATAGTGCTGGTGGTTATATTCCTGGACATTCTAGTCCATTTTGTTACTTCTAGCTTTCCCGTCTGCATGAAGCCACTAGATAGTCTAAAGGTTACTTGTTCAAGTGCCACACCTATGACATGGCGTATGCCTAATGAGTTCCCTGCCTTCCTCTGTGCCCACCTCCCATCCCATGTTGATACAACTGTTTGAGGGATTGTTATTGTGTCTCCTCATTGCCCAGACCAGTGATTCTCAACCTGGGGCAAAGCGCTATTCCCTAGGGCAGAGTTTTTAAAACTCACCCACAGAAATCAATGCATCCTACTTCACAACATGGCATACATACCTTTATGCATATATAAGGGAAGCAAAGGTTTCACAAATCTTATCTTTAGTAATTGTGATATACTCTGTTTCCTCTCAGTTTTTCTTAGGTAGGGGGACTGATCGAGACTTTCTCAATTGCTCTCACTTCCCACTAATGCTGTGGTTCTCAACGTTGTTTGCACAGAAAAATCATTTAGAAAGCTCATTAAAAATTTCAGTGCCCAGGCCCCGCTCAGGAGCAATTAGAATTTCTTGGAGTAGGAGCCCAGAGAGCTCCTTGGGTGAAGGCTTTGCTGAATCTTGTGGCTTCTTACCACTTCCTCCTTTGAGCCTCATGACCGAAATCTGGTCCTACCATTTTTTTAGCAAGAAGTACCCGGTTTTGCATTTATTGACATGTTTATCTTAGACCATAGATTTCTTGAGGGCAAGAGACTATTTCCTTCATTGTTGAGTCCCGGGCATCCAGCACACAGTGGCCCCATCCCTAAAGACTTGTTCTGAGCATAAATGGGGGAGCAAAGCAGGAAGTAAACCATCTCCTTCTTTGCCTTCCTGATTCTTCTTTGTCTTCCTTCCTGGATGTCCTTGTTCCTTACTGCTCTTGTTTTGTTTTTCACTCACTGGCCCTTCTTCCTTAGCCCACTTCTCAGTTAGCAAAATCGCCCTCAGCCCTCTCCCCACTCTGTACTCTCCCTGGTGATCTCATCTATGCCTACGGCTTCCACTCCCCACCCACTGACGGCTTCCAAAACCGCACCTCCAACCCCACCTGTCTTCCTCCATCCTGACTGATTTTCCGTTTTGGGTAAAGCATTATGGTTGAGACCTCGGCTCCAGTGTCAGAGGCTGCAAGAATGGGTTTAGGTTCCAGCTCAAACACTGTCTCTTCCAAATGTAAGATCTGTGTTGTCCTCATTGATGAATTTGGGGTGATGCGTGGTATCCAATTTGTAGGGTTGTTTTGAGGATTCAGTGAAACAGTGTATCTAAAGCTCTTAGCATAGGGCCTGGCTGGCATAGGGTTAGTGCCCAATAATTGTTAGGTACCGCGACTGGACATCTTCATCTGAAGGTCCTGCAGATCCCTGAAACTGTTCCCCCAACACCATCATCCCCCTTATACCTTTGATCTGTTTCCAGACCTCCTGACCTCCTCAGATAATGCTCGAATCGGTGGGACCTTGGTGGACACAGATGTGGTTATGGGGCTGGGAAGGATCTTTAGGGGACCCCTGGCATCTCCACAGCCCCCAGCCTGTCTCAGCCAGATGGCTGAGTCTGCTTGCCTTCCTGCCAGGCAGGCTCTCTAATCCAGACTCCATCAGGCCTGCTTCTGCCAGGTTGAACTTTGTAAGATGCAAAGCCAGTCTGTCTGTGTCGTACCCCTTCACTGGCCCTGTCCAACCCACACGGCCCAGGGGCCGTGTGGCAAAAACAGTTTTTCATTATCTGGTCCCTGGACCCTGTATTCCACCTTCCCCTGTAATACCTTGTTGTTTCTTGCCTTGTTACCTGCTGTTCCTCCTCCTGAAATACCCTAACTTCTTGCCCCTCACCTGTCACAACTGTGATTTTTGTCCCTTTGGTAGCTCACTATCCACCTAGAACCCTTCATAAACTCTCAGATAATTATTTAACCCCTGTATGTTTCCCATTCTCCATCCCACTTCCCCAGCTGGTGAGCTCCTTGACACCAGGCAACACTCATTATTATTATTATTTTTTAAAATGTGACTGTGTCCTGAGCTGCCAGCCCAAGTCCTTAAGTGTAGTAG
>PVKM010027635.1:0-18680 GCA_004027735.1 Carollia perspicillata
AGTAGACTAGTAGCAGCATGTGATAATGTAAAATAAAGTACAGAGTAAGAAATGTAATCTAAATGGGAAAAATAAAGTTGGAATATACAAGAAGGTAAATTTTAGAATGTTCGGGTGTGGGGAACGTTTTTAGAGTAGGTACGATTCAGAAAGGATGCTCTGCGGCAGGAGAAGTCAGGCACTTGGTGCCAGTAGAGCCACTGAGAGAGCAGATGGGGAGGCATTAAAATGTTCACATCATAGGAAGACTGTAGATCTTTAGATTTTTAGAAAATCTAAAGATTTTTTAGAAAAAAGATTTCTAATTTTTTTTTAAGAAAAATCTTTAGATGTTTTGAGATCATGTGGCTTCAATGGACAATTTACATAATTTTGGGAACCATGAGTGAAATTCTGGTCAAGATTTTCCTCCCAAGCTGTGGCCCGTATATACAGCTGCCTATTAAATATCCACATTGATGATGTGGATTTCCTCACTTGGCAAATAGTATCAGTATTTCAGTTTCTACTTAATTTTAAAGGCTTTAATTGGCTCTATAAACTAAGATGAGTTTGTGTCTTTCTTTAAATGTACATATTCGTATAAGCATTTTTAAATTTTATATAAATATTTTCTCTCAATTATTTGTTACAGTAAAATGCTTCCTAACTCTTATTAGTATATTAATTACCAGTAGATTGGTAGAATAGCTTTTTATTTACTAGTAAAACTTATTGCTCATGCTATTTACCTCAGGCTTGCAAATTAAATAAAAATTACTAGGCATGCCTAAAAAAAGTGAGATGAAATACAGCATAATCTCAGATGCCTCCACCCCACCACTGACCACACCAAATTCGACTCTAACTCTGTATATCTCAGTTATGACCTTTCTCTACGAGTTTAGCACCTTAGGTCAGAGCATCATCATTTTCATGTAAATGACTGCGACAGTCTTCCAATGTATCCTCCTGCCTCTTCTTTTGCTGCCATTCAATCCACGCTGTCCCCGGTCACCAGAATGATGCTTATATACAGCAGTCACTCCTGAGATGACACATAGTGCTCTTGTCCAGTGACCGGACTTATCTGTCACCGTGCTGCATTTGTATACTTTCTTTCTGAAATCCATCCTGTAGCTAATCACTAAATACATATTCCTGCAATGCACCTCACTATCCTTCTTTCACTGTGTGTGTGTGTGTGCATATCCAACAATGCACTGAGACTTTTATTGCAAAAATGATTATGGTGAAATTTGTGACTTGGAGTATTTGTGGGAACCCAGGACACACTTCCTGTGAAACTCCCTTTCTAACTCTGATGTAGTCTTTAGTTTTCGGTGCCAATTTTTAAAGAATAAACCAACAAGCTAGAGCTAGAGCAAGCTAGAGCAACAAGCTAGAAAACAACAAAGAGAATTCTAAAAGAGATTAGTCTGGCTGAGCTCATAATAACTGTCATCCAATCGTTGAAGGCCTGTTTTGTGGATGAAATCTTTGGCTAAATTTAGGTAGCTTCTTGTCCTATAACTTGAGAGAAGTTTTTAGGGACAATATGAATGTAGAAAAACTCTTTGATGTATAGGCTGCCTTATGATCAGGGAAGTATTTAAGTAGAGACTTATCTAGAAAGACAGGGAGGTGGGACTAATGCAACCCCCCACGTCTTTCAGTCTAAATATTCTTTTAATATTCAGTCTAAATATGAAATTCATTTTTTCACCTTGAAATGCTATATTGAACTGTCTCATTGTATTAATCAGAGATATTCTGGAACCATCAACAATCAGTTAATATGTCTTTACCTGCTTTTTGCGAAGCACAGCCTATAGATCTTAATTTATTTTCTATGTGTTCAGATCGTGACCTCACAGATTCTGTGTTTCCCCCTCATACCATGTGATTAATAGTATGTATAAAAAGATGATTAATTAAGAAAGTGTAGAAAGTGTCTCCATTAAATTCTAGTCTTCCCCATTGACTGTCCCACCGTTTTTAAAGAGTATTAATTCTTAATTTTTATGTTCAGCAGGTCTAAATAAGTGTTTTTTTTTAATGTTTGTTCTTGGGCTGTTAGCTTAAACATTCCTCATTTCAAAGTATTTTAACTTTATTTTATATATCTAACTCTATATAATTTTGGTATTACTATTTTTTGAGGAACAGCTAGTTCCTTTTTTGAAATAAGCATTTAAGAAAATAGGAAAGAATCACTTTTAATTCCTCCTCACAGACACAACTATTAACAACCATTAATTTTGGTATATTAGCTTTCAATCTATTCTCCTAGGCATGTGTGTTTATTTTTAAATAGTTGTTAACTCACCTTATTTACAAATTCATATCCCACTGCTGTCAGTTAACATTATATACAGTGGGGCAAAAGTAGGTTTATAGTTGTTTGCATAGAAAAAATGCAATGATTAATAAATAAAACTGTGTTTTGCAAACTCACAACTGTAAATCTACTTTTGCCCTACCCTGTTTTATGTGCATGATTATATATTATTCAAAAACTGTATTTTTTAAAAGGTTTTTACTAATTCACTATTATTAAGAACAGAATTTCTGAGGAGTTTGGTTTTTAAAATTACGCATAATATAAATACCTTTTTTCCAGAAGAGTAAAGGGAAAATGGCTGCTGGGTAAGTACCGTTCTAACTAACTTGGAGAAATGTAATTAGAGAAAGAGAAGCATAGGAGAAAAACTTCCCTCAGCTCTGAGCCACGTGGGAAGTCTCTGATGAAACCTCCAGCAGCCAGTAATTCCTTCTACTTCATTTGTATCAGTTGCAGCCCTGTCTCTCACCTTTACTTCCTTTGTCATTAACCCAAAGCTCTTTCTCAAAAATCAAATCACTTGACCTATTCTTGTTCTAGTGCTACTTATATTTCATATGATTAATAATGGGGTCCTAAATTAAGAATAATTATTAGACAACAATTTTTTTCTACTGCTCTGTAAAAATAGAGAAATCTCTGGCCAGATGACAATTGATTCATTCTTGCCTGGCTCATGGCTCTGAAGCTGAGCTGCACACTTTATTCCATATACAAGCTCTGTCCTGAAGGTATCTAGCCATATAACATGAAAAATACATACATCATTGAAGAAAATACAAGATACAAGAAATACTGTACATAGAACAATGACGCCTCAGCCCACTTCATAGTAGGCACCTTGGGACCTCACACAGTTCTCTCAATTGCCATTAGCTGCCCTGCCATATTTTCCTGAATCTCATCAACAGCCTGAATCTCTTCCCTTTCAAAGGTGATTTTAATTTTGGGAAAAGCCAGAAGTCATAGAGCGTCAAATCTGGGTTGTATGGGGGCTGAGTCACCTAGGTGATTTGATGTTTCACCAAAAAGCTCTGCACTCTGTATGAGATGTGTGCATGAGTGGGTGTGTGCTGTGATGAAGTGGCTAATCACCAGCTGCCTGTAGCTGTGGCCTGCTGAGTTATCTGAATTGTTTCTATGCAGAGGACTTTTCAAGCTTAATGCAAAATTTGATGCAAATTCATTGCTGTACTTGCTCAGCCATTTTGAATGTGGTGGCCACACAGTACACGTGCTCACTCAATGGTGTCTACCACCCCACTGACTAATGCAGTGAAGTGGTCATTGTTCATGCATGCACATTCCAGTCCACTCTCCTTGGCTGCCAGGTTACATCCATGTTATGTTAACCATTCTCATTATATTAACAATGGCTTGACTTCTTCCAGATAGACCTTGTATGTTGGTAGCTTAGCATGTGGCAGTGAGTATACCAATGGCATTTAATAAAGTGCCATAATTAATTTTTTTGATTAATGTGCAATTAAAAATGAAAGAAAAGCATAGAAAAAGAAGATGAGAAAAATTAGAAAATGAAGCCACAAAATTAAAGTTGGCATGTGGATGTTTTCCTGCATATTTTTGAACATATTTGCCTTCCTGGGTTCTGCAAATGTGTGAATCCAACCAAGTAAGACGCATAAGCCAAATCAGCTCAACTTAGATCATTTCTGCCAAGGTGAAAACAGGCAGAATCATTTCTTCTTGAATTTAAGAATTCAGCAATTATGAAAGTATGGGTGTAGTGACTAGTTTACATTATTTTTAAGAGAAAATAATATTTAGCATATTTTTAAGAAACAAACCTAAAATAATTTTTTTAATAAATTGTATTTCTGTATGAAGTCATCTTAGAAGTAGTCTGGCGTTTTCATTAATGCAATATTCACTGGGGAAAAATTTTGAAAGTATAAAAAATAAGATCGCCTACACTTATCACCTAGACATAAGCAGTGTTAATTTCATTTTACAAACTTTGTCTTTTTTCCATACAAATGGATGCTCATTTTCTCCAGTAAACCTGAGATTATATTATATATATCTTTCAACTTGAGTTTTTCACTTTATATATATTGAGTATATTCTCATGGCCTTATCACTAAATAGTCTTATATGTGACTTTAGAATAATTTTGATTTTACATATTGAGACCAAGTTATGCAAAACCTGGAAATGATCTATGTTTTAATTTTCATTTAAAGTGTTTTATAGCTACAAGTTTTAAGATATTTCAGATCATATATTTTAAAAAATGTAAGGTAAATTTATGATACCTAACAAGTCAAGGGCTATCTTCAGCTATATACTTACTAATATTTGGTGGTATGGACAATTTGGACACGTAAGGGAAAATTTGACTTTGAGTGCAATGTTCAAAGTGAAGCAGTCAGAAATGTTTACTTACTGCTAATGATAAAAATAAGCAAATGAGCAAACAAATCCCCAAACACACACACACACACAAACAATAGCAATGAACAGTGTGAATCACATACACAGCTTGATTGCATTAACAGAAGCTATTTATGGAATAAGCCCAGCTAGCAACATTAGAGTCTTCTGCATATGTAGAACTACTGCCTTTTTTCTATGAACCAGTATCTTAACATTAGCCTGACTTTAGAATTACCCAGTGAGTTTCTACAACACATACTAGTCCAACTCTACCCTTCAAACAGGTCGTAGTGGAACCTGAGCATTAGTACTTTTTAAGAGGTTTCCTGATGATCTTTATAGTTAGCCAGGGATAGAAAATATTGCTTTAATGAATAGTAATTGCAAAGTTGAGTTTCGAGCAAGTAAAATATAGTGTTCCCCTTCTGATCTGAGAATAAACAAAAGGAATATGATGAAGGCAATTAACAGGGTAAAATACATTTTAATTTTTTATGTTCATCTGGGCAGATTTCATCTATGCAACATCTAAATTAAACACAGAACATGTACCTCTAGAAAAGTTTAAATTTGTCCTGAAATGTTTCTGTAAACAATATTACATATATGTTAACATCTGTATTTTCTTGATGGAGATTTCCAAAGTGCAGATAATTTGTTTTTCATATTAAAATTCAATTAATATTGTAATATAAATATATAAAGTCAATTTATATATTTATAATGGAGATAATCTACCTTACAGAGTATCATATTTATCTAACAATGGCATACAAAATAAGAATTGTTTTGTGATGTTATGCAAGTATTCCAAAATAATTATTTTAGAATTTACATTTTATGTGCTGCACAAAATTTCTTTATTTTAAATTTGTGAACAACAGACAGAGATAGAGTTAAATAATTAAATACCTTTATTGGTTAAAATTTGATTAAATGACTAGCTGTTTTCAATTGAATTGATTTAAAATAAATCCTTCCTAAATCGAGATAATGAAAATGTTCCAAGCTGACTCTAAATCCATTCTGTGGAACACTGGTAAATTCCTCTATAATTAACTTACCTAAAGCAAGTTCAGAGTGAAATTTGTTTTCTGGCTTTACCACTGACAAGAGAAATAGCCCCCAAACTGATTAAGGAAGTGTTCTTTGCCTATATTTTACATCAGACCTTCTTTCTATTATAATTTCTATATGTTCTATTTATCTAATAGTTCTTGAGTATTAGTGTTCATTAAAAAGTCATTTAGAAATATTGGTTAAAAATTCTGATTCCTGCTTTCCAACGTAGAGAATCTTAGGGATGAAGTCTAAGAATCTATATGTTTTCAAATAAACTACTCTGTCTATAGTGGTGTAAGTAATAGTGACTTGCACTTGAAGAAATGTTCATCTCATCGTCCTTATTCCCAGATGTTTTAGGAGATGGTGCTCTGAGCTATATGTCACAGGTGTTCAGAGGAAAGTTGATTGGCTGTTCCTTTTTTACCCCCTTGTGGGTCCAGAGCTATACTTGACAAGGTAGAGGTTTGTGTTGTGCCCTGTGACTTTTAGGGTAATTCAACATTTTTCTTTTTCTCTAAGTATTTAAATTTCTCTCCCTTGTTGATATACTTTATATCTAAAATGTAAAGCCTTTAAAGTGTATTAAAACTAAGGCTTAAATTAGAAATACCCAAAAGAAAAAGCCATCTATTTAAATTTACACTTTGGTTTAAACGAACGAACTCTTTTCTGGAGAAAGAAGTGAAGTGGGAAAAGGATTATAAAGTCTAAGGGCGCTGACAGAGGACACGGAGAAACGATGCTCCACAGGGATAGGAAAAATGGCTCTGCAGGCAAAGTCTATGAACACTGAAGAAACCTTACCATCTAATGGGTTTGCTCGGTTTTTGGTTTAGCATTTCTACCTATCCATTAGCTCCTGAGGACAGTGTCTCTTTTATAGCTCTTTGAATTTTTCTGTTTGACACCTAAAAGGAAGAAACTAAGTACCCGATTTAAATGATAAAGGCTCTAGGTCACTTTAAACTCCTTTCTCTCCCTCTTACTCCTCCGTTAATCAGACACCTGTCCTGTTGCTTCTGCCTCCTAATGATTTCACTAATGACGCCCCACTACCCTTTCCTTACTTAGCACTCTAGGCATTTCCTGCCTGATTTCCCTAAGTCTTTTTTCTCCTCAAATTAGTCTTTATCAAGACCAAGTTGACTCCCCCCAATTGTCTAAAATAGCATTCTCTAAATTGTGTACCTGAGGACACTTACCGTATTTCTCAGACCACAGACACACGTAGGTTTTAGAGGAGGAAAATAGAAAAAAAAATTTGAAGCAAAAATTGTGGTAAAATATTTAATCACATAAATAACATAATATTTCACCAATGTAAATGTAAACACAACTTAACAGCAGCATTAACAAC
The DNA here is from genome assembly GCA_004027735.1 of Carollia perspicillata. Classification (NCBI taxonomy): domain Eukaryota; kingdom Metazoa; phylum Chordata; class Mammalia; order Chiroptera; family Phyllostomidae; genus Carollia; species Carollia perspicillata. The sequence continues at coordinate 7,143 of PVKM010027635.1, forward strand.
CATTATTCTTCGCAAATTTGCAGGGGGAAAAGTGTGTCTTATAGTCTGAAAAATATGGTATATGTAAAAGCAAATAGTTGGCTTTTAATACATATTTCTTGACAGAATGCTTAAGGCAGGAGAATGAGATAAGTTGATGTAAAAGGAAGTGGAGAAAAGGAGAACTCGAGTGGAGAATGTCTATGTAGGGAGGTAAAGAAGGGATAATAAAAGCAGCTAAATCGCAGAACGCTAAGTATTAGTGAGGAAATTTAAGTCCCTGCCTCATTTAATTACTACCAGCCTCTGAGTAGATGCTCTCATCACATATTGTTACTTATCAGAGTAGGGTTGCGATTCACACTCATGTTGAGCGCCAAGGTCTGTGCTCTATCCAGTCTTCAATATTGTCTCAGAAGAGAGGGAGGAACCAGGGAGGCAAGAGCCTGCAAGTGGAAATCAAATAATAGCATCTTTCTTGGGATTAGTTATTGTCCTAATTACAAATTATTCTAAAATTTATCCGTTTAAAGCATCGAGTATTTATTTCACAGGTTCCGTGGATTAGGAATCTAGGGGTGGCTTAGCCAGGTACTCTGGTTCAGAGCATCACGTGGTATTGCCTTCAAGGTGTTTTGTCAGCCAGGACTGAAGTTGTCTCAGTGCTCAACCGGGGCCATAAAATCCTTCTCCAAGGTCACTTACGTGGCTGCTGCAGGCCTTCTTCAGAAGATTGTGTCCCAGCTCACTCATATATGGACACTGGTAGGCTTTACCTGGTAGGCCTCTATGTAGGCTCCACCTGAATGTTTCCACAACAGTGCAACTGGTGACTCAAAAGAGAGAGAGAACTAGACTATGCCCCTGATAAAAGCCTTTTTGTAACGTGCTCTTGAAAGTAACACTTCATCTCTTTTGCATACTTAATTTGTGGAAGGAAATTGATAGGCCCAACCGATGGTCAAGGTGAGGGGATTACACAAGAGAGAGAATAACAGAAGGTGTGAATCATTGTGGGCCATTTTAAAGTTTGCCCACTGAAATTGTGGTGGATTTGTTAGATATTGCTCATTTTGCCTGAATCATGGTTTTGATATCTTTGGGATTCTAATGGAGGGTGCTGGATGGTGAAAGAGTAAATGTTTATTAAATCTAACTTAATTACTTAAAAATTAGAGTGTCAGAGATATATTCAGTATGATTTCCTCTGTGACATAATTTTTAAGTTGTCACAATGAAAGACTGTGGTATCTCATGATTAAAAATAGGATAAAAAGATTACAAAAATCTGGATATATTATTCTGTGAGTTTTACAGGTTTAAAAAAAGAAAAAAATGTCTGTCTTTTGGTTAGTACAAAGAATCATCTTACACAAAATAATTTATTGGATCATTTTCATAAAGAAAATTTAGCATAAAATCGAAGCTGAAAACATAGTCACATTTCATGGTAACCTTTGGAGAAATTTAATGGAGTGAAACAATAATTGCTTTCTTATGACAGATACAATTAATATTTATGTAGAATGAGTCATATGGTTTGGAATTTGAGTAAAGCGTGAAAGTATCATTCATTGTAGGGATCATTGATCAATAATTATTTTTTGAGGCCCCTCTGTATGTAAGATACTATAGAAATATAAATGTGGTCCCTGAAATCTTCTGGGTTGCAATTCCTTCATTCATATACTTATTCATCAAGATGCTGGTAGAGAACTTACTATCTGTCCAGTATTATCTACTGGAGTATTAGTAGGGTGGAAAAAATTTAAAAAATCCATCAGTCTGAATCTCGGATTTCAATCCGAGTCATATTTGTATATTTTGTAGCTCAATATTACCACTTGTTCTTTGTGGACATTGAGTAGAACCATGCTGAATTGTCTATTGAGCTTCTCTGAATTCATCGATGTGCTCTACTCTGTGCATTTCTGCCAGCCTTCTCCTGGAAGATGCCTACTCATTTTCAGTTCTTAGTTTAGGAATCATTTCCCCTGGGAAATCTCCTCCGACCGATGCAGGCTGGGTTTCTTGCTCTTCCTCTATACTCTTCCAGCTGTATGGACTATTCTCTTTACATTGTTTGGTGCCCATTTTCTTTTTAACCCCATGAGTCTCATTCAAAGGTAAGCTGCCATGAGACAAGAAGACATGCTCATCTTGTTATTGTTGTATTCCCATCTATTCAACAGTATTTTTATTTTATTTTATTTATTTATATTTAGAGGGGAAGGGAAGGAGAGAGGGAGAGAAATATCAATGTATGGTTGCCTCTCATGAGTCCCCTGCTGGGAACCAGCCGGCAACCCAGGCATGTGCCCTGACTGGGAATCGAACCTCGATCGTTTGTTTCGCAGGCCTGTACTCAGTCCACTGAGCTACACCAGCCAGGGCAACAATATTTTATTTAGTGTCTACAATACGCCAAGCACATCTCTAGACACAGGAAAAATAGTAGTGAATAAAACGTAGACTCTGCTTTCATGGGCTTGTATTTAGTGGAATGAGATGGACAATAAATAAATTGTACTAAGTTAGCTAGTATTGGGTAGTACTAAGTCTATGAAGACAAATGAAGAAGGGAAAAGGAATAAAGCCAGTGGACTGGAGATAAGGCAAGGCTCTTTAAAATGGAGGAGACAAGAAGCCCTTCTTGAAATGATGATATTTGAGGTGAGAACTAGAGAAAGGGAGGAAGGAAGCCATAGGGGCAGAGTGTTCCTAGAAGACAAGGAGTGAGTGCAAAGGCCCTGAGTGTACTGATGAAATGATGGAGTTACAAGGAGGCCACTGTGGCTGGATCAAAGGGGTAGTGGGCAGGCAGAGCTGAGAGTAAGGTGTGAGGTCAGAAAAATTTCCAGGGGTCAGATCACACGGGACTTTGCAGGCCAGGGTACTCCTAGAATGGCACACACAATTACTATTTAATGAACATGCATCAAATATTGTTAGGTGAAGCCTGGGAGTATCAGAAAAGTATTGTGTAATTATATATTATTGTTATCATGAAAGAACTGTGAGTGGGTGGATCAGAAAGTTTGCTGCACATAAGACTCACCAAGGATCTTTTAAAAAGGCTGATTCTAGGTCACATGGCAGACAACATGACATCAGGGTTTCTGTAAGTGGCATTTGTATTTTTAAAGCTCCTTAGGTAATTTCAGACAAGCATGGGGATCATTAACTTAGCTCAGTGGCTCTGGAAGTGTGCCCATCAACACCAGCACTGGAGATAATTAGAAATACAAATTCTTCGGCCCCATTTCGTACCTACTGAATCAGAAACTATGGGGGTAGTGCTAAGCAAACTGTGTCTCAAGTAGTTTTCCAGGTGCTTTGCACATGTGCTGAAACAGAAGAGCCACAGTCTTAGAGGAACGGGCCGCATGAGAGCCAAACAAAAGATATCTTTCGTGACAGTAATGGTAGAGGGCCCTGTTTCTATAACATGTGAGCACAGGCAAGAATACCCAAAATGTTACCATTTAAGAATGATCTCTCTGGATTAAACTTTCTCTCTCTATTTCCCTTTGTTTAAATAAAATGTCCCTCTGGGTAAAATATCAAGCCGCTGTTACTCTTTAGAACTTTAACGTGAATGAGTTTATGAGAATAATTTAGCTGATAGGACAGTCCATTTTGAATACAAGAATGGCTGAAGCTAGAAAAGGTTTCTAGAAAAGGCTGCAGATGGGGTGATATCACAGACAATTTTTCTATAGTCTCAAAAGTATGACTAATACTCATTAGTATTTAATAAGGTTCAGACTGCTGTTAATAAGATTTTGAAATAATCTAAATATAATCTTCTTGCATTTTTTCAAGGACCTTTTGAGAAATGTGTTGACTTCTCTTTTAGTTAATTGTAGACCTGTTTTCTATATAATCTATGTCTAAAAATGATGATTTTGAAATATAACACCAATATTTGTCATAATTTAAGAACAGAAGATTTGTCCAGGTGTGTGTGTATGTGTTTAAGAAATCAAAATCTTGCTGCTTATTCTCACTCTTCAGAGATTTCCATATAGAAAATCTTATCATCCTTCATCCTCCTAGAGAAGGTTACATTTTCTTTCACAAAACTCCAATATTGATATGTACATTAGAATTTATTTTTCCTTTTCCCTTACGAGAGTAACAATGCATGAAAAGGAATTATACAGCTCTGAGGTACTGTTGGAAGGCCAGTTTGAGTCATATGCTAATCGTGGTTTTAGTGTTCTTATCAATCCAGCAGGTTCGTTCAGATTTAAGAATGCGGTGTGGAAGTCTTTTGTTGTCCTGCCACACAAGTTTTCTCTTATATGGAAAAAGCAGCTTTTTTTTCCACAAAGGCTTAACCAGAGGCGATACCTGGTATTGTTTGCAAAGTGCAAGCAATATATCTTTTAAGCACTTGAATAATATTAGTTATCTTGGCTGTGGACAGGAGAAAAAATAATCTATAAAAATAAGCATAATACGATCTGAAAAGTGAACCTTCCTGTGCCGGAGGATTTCATTCAGCTTGACGACAAAGGACTGCAGATATAAGAAGCACTTGAGATGGAGAAAATGTAAATGCAGAAAGTCTTGCTATGGTCACTTGATGTCCTCTTGTGTTCCTGGTACAAATATTTGACTGGTCAGAGCCTTGCTGAGATCCACAACTATGAGCCAAAAGCTGTCTGTAGGAGTTTTAAATGAACAGTTTCTCTCTATATCCTTCTTAAGGCAATATGCTTTCTTAATTTTTTTTTTTTTCAAGATAAACCCACACACTTGCTGGGGAAGTGAAGGGAACCTTTGCAATGTTTTATTGACCTCTTGGGCATCCTTCTCCTGACAAAAGTATTTCCCCAAACATCAGATTCTTCTCATCCACTATTTTTGCACTGGAGATGGACTTTAGTAAAACTAGAAAGTCCTCTTTAATTCTCATGTTTCTTTTCAGCCCACCTAAAGCAGGATCATTTAATGGAGCACTGCCTAGTTTGCATTCTCAAACTGTAAGTAGTATAAGACTGTCAATGTCTTTTCTCCTTTGCGTATTTGAAGGCCTTGTTGCATTTTGTTATCCCATGGTATTTATTAGAAACTACCAGTGGCTTGGCACTCCTGCTACTGGATCACAGAAGGTAAGTGTCAACTGTGTCTGTGTGGTAGTAACTCTCCCCCAAATTAATGCAAGTACTCCCCAAACCAATATAAAGGTAATTTTTATATAATAGAAAGTAGAAAATTCATAATCCAAAATTATGAGTATATCTTTCTGTGGTCTGAAAGACCAGACCATACATTCTTACACTTAAAAAATTCCTAAGATACACACATAAATCTACACATAGACAAACATATTATTTATCCATTTCTCTCTTTTTTTTAATTCACATTGTGGATAAAATATTTCATTCACATTGTGGCTAAAATGTATCTCCTTAGATACTCTAAATACAGCACAATGGGTGTTCCTTTTCAATGTCTAAAAATACTACCTTGGGACAAAGAGAACTTAACTGTAAAGAAAATCTTTTTGATAAAATCAGTTATTAACTTAAGGTAGTGGAAAGTGGACAACAAATGTATCAGGTCTTAATGTCTGTCACATATAATCCAGATCTTTACTCATTAAGTTTTGGTTTAACAAGTATTTTTTAAAGGCAGGGTTCTAGTTGCTGTAGATCTAGATGGCTATGTGTATAGATAAGGTTGTTGTGCCCTAGGGTTCTATTTTCTACTGGGTGAAGCAGAAAATTACCAATAAACAAATGAACAAGATAACAAGAGGTTTTTAAATCATAGATAGAAAAACAATAGGACAATAGAGATTAATTGTGGATGCTACCTTAGACTAATAGCTACCAATAACAGGGCATTTCAGGTGAGACCTAAGTGATGAGAATGAGGAGAGAGCTTTCCAGAAGAGGGAACGCGTGCAGGCTGTAGGTAGAGAAGCGCTGGACACGTTCAAGGGAAAGGAAGAAGACCACTGTGGTTGCAAATGTGGTGGTCAAGGTGGTAAACGCCATGAGATGAGGGTGAAGAGCTAGTAGGAACCAGACTCTGAAAGGGCCAGATGCATGTACCACACAGAATCCTGGCTTGTATTCCATGAGCAACAGTGGATATTTGAAGGGACCTATGTATAGTAAGTTCCTCGGGGATGGAAACGAAAGGCTTGGACAAGAACTTTGAGAAGAAATATACCAAAGATATATTTTAAAGATAGAACAAGATTGACTATTCACAGTGCCCATATTGATTTACTTAACTATTCTCCTTAGATACTCTAAATTTAGTGCAGTGGATGTGCCTTTTCAATGTCTAAAATACTACCTTGGAAGAAAGAGAACTTAACTCTCAAGGAAATCTTTTTGACAGAGTCAGTTATTAATTTAAGGTAGTGGAAAATGGACAACAAAGCTTTGAAACCAGATATTTAAGTATGTGCATATAGCTTCCAATATCATGGTAGAGTTGCAAATGTTGCAGCTGGAAGGATGTAATTTTACACACACACACACACACAACCGTGTTTTATGCTGTCAACACAAGAAACATTCAGACCTACAGAGAATTTTTATGAGTTTATTTGAGCCAAGACTGGCAACATATGCCTGAGAGCAAAATCTCAAATGCTCCAGAGAATAACAAGTTTGCAGTTTCTTTTATGCAGTGGAAATTAAGAAAGGAACCAAAGGAGATTACAAGAAGGTGGGAGAAAGCAGATGAGCATTGGATTACAGGACAGTTCACAAGATGATGTGCTTTCTCGAGGGTGGGTATGTTTACTTCAAAGGTGCATTAACCTAGATGCACAAGAACAATGCACAGGGGTTGTTGAAAGTAAATCTAAACCTTTTACTAAAAAGTTACAGGTCTCAGGTATGACTACCCATCTTGACCTGCCTAGTTAGAGATTTATGATCAGATCTCTCTGTGAGGTGACTTTCTATAGAGCCCCCCCTTTTTTTTTTTGGTCTACAACATCCAGCACATCTTTAGGAATGGAAGCATGACCACCTGGCACTTTGGCAGTTTCATCAAGTACTGTAATCACCTCTGTTATGGGCTGAATATTTGTGTTCCCCCCAAATTCATGTTGAGATTGTAACTCCCAACTGCAACTGTATAATCAAAACTGTATAAAGAAGTAGGCCTTTGGACAAATGGGACCTCATGATATTAAAAAGCTTCTTCATGGCTAGAAAAAACAGCACTAAAATGAAAAGAGAACCCACTAAATGGGAAAACGTATTTGCCAATGATACCTCAGACAAGGGTTTGATCTCCAAAATGAACTCACACAACTCTACTCCAGGAAGACAAAAAACCCATTTAAAAAATGGGCAAAAGACTTGAATAGACACTTCTCCAAGGAGGACATACAGAGGGCCCAGAGACATATGAAAAGATGCTCAGCATCACTAGCCATCAGAGAGATGCAAATTAAAACCACAATGAGATACTACTTCATACCAGTCAGAATGGCCATCATTAATAAATCAACAAACAATTGTTGGAGAGGACGTGGAGAAAAAGGAACCCTAGTGCACTGTTGGTGGGATTGCAGACTGCTGCAGCCACTGTGGAAACAATGTGGAATTTCCTCAGAAAACCAAATATGAATGTGCCTTTTGACCCAGCAATTCCTTGGCTGGGACTATATCCTAAGAGCCCTGAAACACCGATCCAAAAGAATCTATGCACCCCAATGTTCACAGCAGCTCAATTTACAATAGCTGAGTGCTGAAAACAACCTAAGTGCCCATCAGTAAATGAATGGATCCAAATACTATGGTACATTTGGACAATGGAATACTATGCAGCAGAGAGAAAGAAGGAGCTCCTACATTTTGTGACAGCATGGATGGAATTGGAGAGCATTGTGCTCAGTGAAATAAGCCAGGTGGTAAGGGACAAATACCATGTGATCTTACCTTTAACTGGAACATAATCAACAAAAGAAAAAAGCAAATGAAATATACCCAGAGAAATTGAAATTAAGAACAATCTAACAATAGCCAGAGGGGAGCGGGGAGGGGACAATTGGGGGAAGGGTTTACAGGAACTACTATAAAGGACACATGGACAAAACCAAGGGGGAGGGTGGAAGCAAGGGAGGGATGTGGGTTTGGAGGGGGTCAGGGGGAGTGGTGGGGGGAAAATGCAGACAACTGTATTTGAACAACAATAAAATAATTTAAAAAGAAGAAGGAGGCCTTTGGGATGTGATTAATGCCCCATAAAGAGGCTCAAGGGAGATGTCTTGCCACTTAAGCAACTTGAGGTTACAGTGGGAAGATGGTCATTAAACATCAGCAGACTGGACATTGTGGTTTCAGCTTTTGAGTCATTGAAAACAGCACATATCTAGACTAACTCAGAGATGCGAGAAAAACCATACGTACTTTCTTTTGCAATCTGGCATCATTGTCCCAAGGCTACATTTAGGCTTACATTACGTGCAGATGATCATGTGGGAGCATTAGTTCGGACTGACACTCCAGGAAGAACAGTGTGGTGTGTAAATGGAGGGAGCACACTGGATGTATTAATTTAATAAAAAAAGGCTATGACTGCAAAGAAAGAGGGAACATGTGAAGTGAATAAGAGCACTGGCTTTGGGCTCAAACAAACCTGAGTTTTGTTCATGGTTTTGCAACCTACCTACCTTATTGCTGTGTGATTTTAGGCAAGTTGCTTTACCTTTCTGAGCCTCAGTTACTTCTCTGTGTCAGGATGGTAATAATATCCCAAGGTGTGAGGGAAAAAGAATGAAACAATACGCAGAAAGTGCTTAGCAGAGGTCAGATGAAAGGTTTCCCTGATGACTTTATTTAAAATTGTACTTAACTCACTCCTCCCCTTGCTCTTGATTCCCCTCACTTGGCTGTACTGTTCTTTTTTTATATGTAGCACCTTGTCACCTTTTCATATTCAAAGACATTTATTTGTTCATTATATTGTTTGCTGTGTCTCTCCTGACTAATGGAAGCTTCAGAAGAGAAGGGAACTTCGTTTTGTTCACTGGTGAGTTCCAAGACTCCAGAACAATATCTGACACATTGTGAACACAAATGAGTATTAGCTGACTAATGAGTATAGTCAGCTTGTAAAGAACAACATTCAATTCTGTAAATTTGAAGATCTAATTAGCTCTATTAAGCCATTCATGAATCCAGCAGCATCCCATGTAGCAACTAGAGGGCACTCCAGGGGTTGTAAAATGGGAGGTATTTATAGGAAGCAGTTTGGGGCAAGGGAACTTTTAACAAAAGAAAAAAATGGGTTATTTTTAGGCCTGACTTCTTTTGTAGGGGAAGGAAGAGGCAAGGGTTTTATTGTGTGCAGAATGCCTCTTCTTTCTACAGGGGATAGAGAGGGGCGATTACCTTATAGATGTTAACCAGAAAATTCCAGACTGATTGGTTTAAAATTCTATACCTGGGAGATGCTGAAACTGCAGTTAGGTTAGTTGTTAAGTTTTGGTTAGCAAGTGACTCCATTTTGGCCCTTCCTTTCCTTCCTTCCTTCCTTCCTTCCTTCCTTCCTTCCTTCCTTCCTTCCTTCCTTCCTTCCTTCCTCCCTTCCTTCCTTCCTTCCTTCTCTACACCCCCAGTCTTTCTTTTAAGAACACAATTTACATAAAAATTCAGCTAATAAGTAATAATCTGTGTTGACTCTTAATCCCAGTCTCCTGGATTCTCTCCGGTCAGAGCGGGCCCAACTCCCTGAGCAACAGAAAGAGAGCAGGGAGAAAAATCCAGATTAGTGGTTCTGAGCCTTGGCTGCATGTAAGGATGACCTACAGAGCTTATTAAAAATCCAGATTTCCAGGCTACAGCTCTCATCAAGAGAACCAAAATGGGTAGGGATGGGAATCAAACATCAGTATTTAATTTTTTCCTATGTTTCAATGTCTATGTGTAGACAAGCTTGAGAACAACTCATCTAAGCCATAGGTTGCAACAGTTCCCCACCAAGTTATGCTGGTCAATGAGACCTGTCACTTTTCCAAGCCGGCTTCTTCTTCCTGCCAGCAAAGAGTGGAAGGATGACGAAAAGACGATGGTAGAGTGCAACCACTCGACATTGTGATACTTTTCAATACATACATTGATGAGAGAATATGTTTGCAAGCTGACAGAATGCAAACTTAATTTGAATCCTTTTAAATTCAAATTATTTCCTCTCACCTCAGAACTTGTTAAGAGATTTGTCCATTAGACTTCTCTATTTTCTCTGACTTGAATGACTATTGGCTTCATGTGCTTGTGATTTATCTCATTACAATGCTATTAAGGATAACATGAGTCCCCCCTTTTGGGACAACCAGGAATGGTGCTTGTTCACCTTTACTGCAAGCCTGCTTCTCCCGGGTCCACTGTTTTGTTGATTATTCTCCACAGAATGTGAAATTCTCTGCAGTGCTGCTACCTTTCCTCCTTGTTTTATCTGTTTACCCACAAAAAATGAGTGAGTGATATATTGGTTCACTTAACTTACTATATTTCTATCAAACACAATATAACACATTCAATTTTTTAAAATATTCGTATGTGGGGGGTTCACAAGCAGTCATCACAAGATGTGACTCTGTGTGATATAGATTGTTTTTGAGATAAAGGACACTTTAGCCTCAGGCTTAAGAGAAACTTTGTCTCTCCCTTACCTACCTAGAGGAATTTGAAATAGGAGGCTTGCCCATAATAAAAAGTTATCAGAGATACCCTCTTTTGACCTATTTACAGGGCAGGTCAAACTTCCATTTACTAAGCATGTGCTTTTCTTATTATCCTATGATGACCCTTTGAAGCCTCTAAGGCACCTTACCTCATCCCTAGCTCAGGATGGCTTATGTGCCCATGTTCTCTGTTCCCGGTTTGTCTCTGAACTTTTCATGCATGTAGAGTTCTGACTCCCAAATTTGCAGGGTTCCCATACATACGTATGTATTAAATTCAGTTATTTTCTCTTGCTAATTTGTCTCATGTTGATTTGATTATTAGACCAGCCAAAAGAACCTTGAGGAAAGTTTGTTCCTCTCCAACACCCACAAAAATTTTTAATAGTTATCGTCAGTATTACTATAACTACTAATAAAGAAAAGTATAATTTGCTAAAGTTCAGGGACTTAGTGGAAATATTAAGGATAGCATGTAATGATTTTGTTGAAATAAGTAAAAAATTATTTGATTTCCACATCCATATGAATAGCAAAAAAATTAAATGTTGAGATTTTATCTGGTTCCTGTCCTTTCATCATTATTAATCAGATATATCCCCAGAACTGACAGTAGCAAAGAATAACTGCCCACAAACCACATTTGTCGTCTTTCTGAGCCTATAGATTACATTCCCCAAATACAACTGTAATTAAGTAAGCCCATGTGACTAAGGTCTAGCCAATAGGATGTGAGGAAAGGTAATGCACACCATTTCCAAAGTTGGTCCATAAAACCTCCAAAATTGTTTCTCTTTTCCCATTTGTTGACCAGAACTCAGAAGCCCTAGAAGAAAAAAGAAGCACAAGATAAAAGTGACCCATTTCCTAGATTTATTTTGTACTACACT
>PVKM010027636.1:0-18693 GCA_004027735.1 Carollia perspicillata
TGAGGGGACCACAGCTGCATTTCCTCAGAGGCTCAGACTTCTTCCCTTAGCTGTGGGTGGCCTTTGTTTTCGGAGTACTTTCAGTAAAGGTATCGACCCGCTCCAGGCACCCTGCCAGCAGCTCGGCTGCCTGTGATGTTGGTGCGATCAAAGCATCTGTAGGCGTGTTTGCGGTCACTGCTGTGCTGCTTGGCTCGTAGGGAGACACTTGGCTCCAAGCTGGAGGGCTTGCACATGTCCGTTTGGATGTAATTCACATCAGTGCTTTTCAACACCAGGCAGTTTTTACAAGTTTCCTTCCGACTATCCCAGAACATAGATGTTTCAGTGAATTTAAGCGGGAAAGGAAGCACAGATGTGATGTGCCTGCTCTGCTGGGTGCTGTACTGAGTGCAGCCCTAGGAATGAGCCTTGGATGCTCTGCGCATCCCCTTCCCTCCCCCATCCCCGGGTCCTCCGTCACACTGTGAGCTCACGGAGGGCAGCACCTTACTCTCTGTTCTACAAAGGTACATTGGATTAGAGCGTTCACCTGCTTAAGATTCCCAGTGACTTGTCATTGCCCTTTGAATGAATCTAAGCTCCTTACTGTGGCCTTCAGTGCCTCCCCAGCCTCACTGTCTCTCTTGTCCTTGACTTCTGCACCTCCCGTCTCCTTGACTTCAGCCTCTGTCATCTCCTTGACCTCAAAAACCTAGCTCCTTGACTTCAACCCTTCCTATCTCCTTGACCTCAGCCCTGACCTAGCAGCTGCCCATCTCCTTGTGTTCCGCATCTCTTATCTCTGGAGCCCCAGGGCTTGGACTGCCCAGGCCCTCCTATTCTTGGAGCATGCCTGGTTGCCTTCCACCTCAGGGCCTGCACTGACTGGTCCCTGACTGGTACACCGGCGTTTGTGCCATGTCACTGAGAGGCCACCTCAGAGAGGCTTCCCTGAGCACTCTGCCTACAGACAGCTGCAGGGCAGTGCTCATCCTTCTGTGCTCTCCATGCTGTGTCCACTCTGCTCATACCCACTCTCTCCCATCTCACCTCAACTCGGAGCAGTTGTTACCACGTGTCGTAGGTGGGAAACCATGGCGCTGCCCCTGGATGCCTCCTAGAGTCATGCTGCCCCTTCATCCTCGTGTTCTAGAAGCTGGTCTCTCCACAGGAGCCATCTCGCAGATTTTGGTGATTCATTTGTTTGTTTGTTGATCTGCCTTTCTTACCACATCACCATGATGTCAGCACCGTCATACGGGGACTTTGTTTCTTTGTGGTCGTTATGGTTGCTCATCTCCAGATTTGGTTGGGCCTATTTGGTGATGGAACCTAATGTTGGAGCCAGCTGTCTGCCAGGCCCAGCACAGAGATCAACAAAGATACACCGTGTCTTCTTACCAGACACCACAGGCAGTTTTCCTCCTAGTGTAGCATTATTTCCAATTCCAGAGAATAGCCTTATCAGGTGACTTACCTGCTGAGCATTGAAGTGCCTTCCAAGTCTTTAGTCTCCTGCTTCATTCGTTCAGTGGAGGAATGTGTACAGAGGTGCATGTCCTCGAATTGTCATCCTCCTGTCAGAGGGGTTGTGGCTGGGCCCCATTCCTCCTCTGGGTTTGAAGCTTGTGGAGACTGCCCTTCCCTAGCCTGTGTGCGACCCTGGAACAGAGCCCAGATGGGGAGCCAAGGCTCTGCTTCTGGTCCCAGCTGTGCTCCGTGGGGTGGCCCCAGGGAGTAAATTCTTGCCTTCTCACCACAGGTCGTCGAGCCGGCCAGAGGTGGCCAGCATAGAGCCCCTGGATCTGGATGAGCAGCAGTGTTCCCAGAAGGCAGTGGTGCAGGCTCGTCTGTCCCAGCCTGCCCGCCTGACAAGCATCATCTTTGCAGAGGACATCAGTAAGGGTTTGGATGCCCTGGGCAGTCCCTGGGGGATGATGTGAAAAGTGCCCCATTGAGACCCCCAGCCATACATGCCACCGGAGCCTGTGGTGGCCGTGCTACCTCTCTTGTTGGGTCAGAGGACACCCAGAGAGGGCAGGGATGCTGAGCAAGCAACACCCACCTCGGTTACTTCTGCCCGCACTTTGTACTGTTTTCCCTCTCATAGAGGCTGACTTTCATTTCTCAATATTTATTATGCAAATAACTCTCAATGGGTATTGAGTCAAAGTGAAGAAAGTTGCTGCCATCCTTTCACTTCCCCCTATTTAATTTACTGTATTACGGTTGTGAAATGTTTAGAAAACACATGCTGTAATTTTCTGTCATGCTTTTCTTCTGTCTAACATGATATGAAAAGTTTTCTCTTATTATAGAATTCTTATTAACGGCTGAGTAATATTCTTCACAGGAGCCTGTCCTGTCAGCGTTCCTTATATTGGACATTTATATTATTTTCAGATGTTTGTTTCAGTGTTATATAGAAAAATAAAAATTCTTATTCAGAGAACAATTTTGGATTCTTTTAGGCCATTTCCAGCTAACAATAGATGCCTAGTTTTACTGGGTCACATAGCATATGAATATTTTTTAAAGATTTTTATTTATTTGTTTTTAGAGAGAGGGGTAGGGAGGGAGAAAGTGAGGGAGAGAAACATCAACGTGTGGTTGCCTCTTGCATGCTCCCTGCTGGGGACCTGGCCTGCAGCCCAGGCATGTGCCCACCAGTGACCCTTTGGCTCACAGACTGACACTTGATCCACCGAGCCACACCAGCCAGGGCAGCATATGAATATTTTTAAGGTTTTTGATAGGTGGGGCTGCATTGCTTTCTAACAAAGTACCATTGATAGTGCACAGGAAGTTTTTTGTGTGGTGCCTGAAGAATGATCAGGAAGATTGTGTTACACGCTGTTATTTTTGCGCTAGAGAGTTCTTCAGATAAGACTCACGCCATTTATGTGTCTTATTTGTGGGACAATTAAGAAATCCATATGCATGCAAACACACACCTTTTCTTCCATGGTATAATTGATAGTCTCATGTAAAAATACCAGCGTAGGCAAATAAACACCATCAGGTGGCATTCCTAAAGTCAGTCGTTAGGGACAGGCGTCAGAACAGTACTGTCTTTTTGGGTGCTCACTCATACTGCAGCCCTTGTCATTTAACTTAATGGTTGTGCTTGAACAAACCTGCTTGGCTTCTGAGGCTTAGTGTGGTTCTTCCAGCCCCATGTTGTGGTGCTTGCTTTTGCTGGTTGCTCTGGTCTTTGCCAAAGTGTAAGACCACTTGACTTGCAAGGCCATGTAGGTGGGGTGGCAGTCATGGCACTGACCCATCTGACCCCTTGGTCTTGTGCCTTCAGCCACAGGACAGGTTCTGCGCTGCGATGCCATCGTTGACCTCATCCATGGCATCCAGATCGTCTCCACGACCCGAGAGCTCTACCTGGAGGACTCGCCCCTGGAGCTGAAGATCCAGGCCCTGGACTCCGAAGGTGAGGATGTGCCCCCGGCCATCTCTGTTTCTTTCTTCCCTTGTTAATGGCCCTACTGTTCCCCAGAGCAAGCTGCTCCAGCCAGGAAATTAAAGTTGGTGCTGGGGTAGCACCGGAGGGGGCTTGAAGAGGTCTGGACCACCCTTGAGGTGGACCTAGGCCCTTCTTGGCAGGGGGGCCATGACTACTTCTGGTGTACACTGGTCTCTATATAGCAGGGCCAGTGAATTGAGAGCTTTTGCATCTCTTGGAGGCTGACTCCATGCCTGTGCACAGGGACTGTGTTTAGTAAAGGCACCTTTTTGGGAAGTGATGTCTGGGTGACGGGAAGCTAGAAGAGGCTCCCGCTCCTGGGTCAGCGTGGCGTGAACAGGGGAAGGTGTTCGGTGATGGTATTGGTTCCTGGTCCAGAGTGCAGTGTGTGTGTGTGTGAGTGTGTGTGAGTGTGTGTGTGTGTGTGTGAGTGTGTGTGAGAGTGCAGCCGGGACACGCCTATGCTGCTGGCTCCGTGCCCCATCCTTCTCATTTCACTGCACCAGATTTGAGTGCCGACTTGCCTGGGCTTGGACTCTTCTTAGGATTCCTGTTACGAGTAGGCAGACCATCCTGGTTGTAGCCTGACCTAGTGGTAAAGGAATGGAGGAAAACTTTGCAGGTTAAGATTCTTTTTTTTCTCTTTTTAAATTACATTTAATCAGTTTATTTAAAAATTTTACTTCTCAATTGCACTTGACATCTCATACTGTATTAGTTTCAGGCGGAGGGGTTGGGGGCTGGGTAGAAAACGGCGAGGGGATTAAGAAGCACAAATGGGCAGTCACACGCCGTCACGGGACGATACGCACGGCACAGGGAGTGCAGTGAGGAGTCCTGCGGTAACTGCCGTGGTGCTGGGTAGGCACTGCGAATACCAAGGGGGAAACTTCGCGAAGTATGTAACTGTTTACCTGCTACGCTGTACACCTGAAACTAACACAAAGTAATACTGAATGTCAACCTTAATTTAAATGTAAAATTAAAAAACATTAGTTTCAGTTGTACAACATAGCGAATAGACATATATCTTAAGAGGGGATCGCCTTAATAAATTTAGTACGTAGGTTAAGATTCTCGTTGAAGAAAGTAAGTCGGGCAAAAGATGCCTTTAAGACGGAGGAGCTTCCAAAACTTCAAATTCAAACCAAGTCTCACCTTGTCTTTGAGATCTTCCCTGACCATGCAACACCTCCCCAAACTCCTCCTTTTAAAAAATTTGCTGATCAGGGTTTCTCAGCCTCGGGAGTACGGACATTGGGGGAAGATGCTTCTTTGTGGTGAAAAGCTGTCCAGTGCGTTCCAGGGTGCTTGGCAGCATACCTGACCGCTACCCACTAGACGCTAGCAGAAGTCCCCAAGGTGTGACAATGAAACATGTCTCTAACCAGCACCAGATTTCCCTTGGAGGGGGAACCTTCCCTTCCTCCATGTGTTCATCCATCAGGCCAGCTGCCTAACTTCTCTGTTTTCTGGTCTGTGAAAGTGAGACAGTGATGCTTACATGGGGCTGGAAGGACTTGGTAAGAAGCATGTAAAGGGTTTAGTGCTGCATGGCGCGTAGTGGGTACTCAGTAAGGCAGGTAGCACCTGATCACCTTCTACCTACTGGGCATTTTGCCAGGTCCTGGGGGTGCTTCCAGGGAAGGAAGGGCTTGGCCTCTGCCCCCATAATCTCCAGCTTTGACAGAGGTCCATGTGTAAATGAATGCCCACGTGCATCTCAGTAGGTGCTGTTTAGATCCAAGTAGACGGCAAGTGTGAATGGACCACAGAATTAGGGAGAGCCAGCCCCTGGGAAGGTTAGAGGTGGGGTGTGGAGGACAGAGGTCAGAACAGCTTCTAAGAAGACATGATGATTGACTGAGCCTTGAGGGTGTGGAGTTTGCAAAGGAGGGAAGGCCATTTTATTCTTGAAGAGAGTGAAGTTCAGACAGAGGTGAGATGCAGGATCCTGTGCACCAGGTTTGGGATTTGGAAGCTGAGAAAGGGGTTTGTGCGGTGAGGTGATCGGAACTCACCTGCAGGACTCGGGGGAGGGAGTGTTCATGTGCTCTTCCTGGGGTCAAAGAACCCAAGTTTGAGCCAGGCACTCCTCTGTACACTTTACATTTTCCAACTCATTTCACGTCCAGGTGATGAGACCGTGGCACAGAGAGCGAGCACCAACATGCACGCAAGCACGTAGATATGTAGTCAGTGTTTAGCAGAGCCAGGGTCTGAGCTCCAGCCTGGCCCCGGCGTTCACTCTATTTGCCAGGAGTGAGCAAACTTTGTGAAGAGCCAGACAGTAGACGATTTAGGCTTTGCTGTCCATGCAGTCCGCTGCAGTTACTTAGTTCTGCCATTGTTGCCCTAACGCAGTCTTAGATGATGCGTCAATGGGCATGGCTATGCTGTAATAAAACTTTATTTAGAAAAGCTGGCAGGGGGCCATATTTGTCCCAGGGGCCATAATTTAATGTACCTGTCCACGCTTTTGACCACTCTGTTCTATTGCCCATCTTAAGTCACATTTTTTAAAGTCACAGGTCTTAAAAAGATTTTTTATTTTTATCACTATTTTATATCATGAAATTCACCTGTTTAAAATGTATAACTTAGTGGTTTTTAATATATTCAAAAAAATCATGCAACCATTTACCACTAGTTGTAGAGTTTTCATCACTATGAAAAAGAAGCCCTGTCTCCATTAGTAGTAACTTCCCATTCTCTCCTTTCTCCAGCCCCTGGCAACCACTGATCTACTTTCTGTGTATATGGATTTGCCTACAGTTGGCATTTTGTTACCAGAGAAACCCCGGTTCTTCTTGCCAATGCAGTGAAGAATTGCAGATGAGGAAGTCTACTAGCGTACAAGCAAAGTTTATTAGTGCTCCGTTTCTAATAGGAGAGCGAAGGCGAGGGGGTCAGAGCAGGATGGCCAGAGGCCCTCCCTCCCCCCATGTGGCGAAAGAGCAAAGAGACCAAGAGGACAAGTCCTTTGTCCCGACGACTTACATAGTTGGCCGGGTGGGAGTGAAGAAGGTACTTATGGCTTGACAGGCAAAGGTGGTGCCAGCTTCCCCCGGGGAGACAGGACTACCCACACGTAAGTGTGGATGGGGGTCTGTTAGCTTGAATCCTTGTCTTACTCCAGGCTTTATTTGTTCATTTTGCATACGTGACAGGAGGCAGGCAGTTACCCAAAGTGGTTTTATGGGCTTCACTGTGGATCCCTTTCTCCTTCCCCCTTCCAGGCCTGGGGATGAAGACACAGTCTCAAGGTTTCCTTTTCCCAGCTAGTGGAGATGACACACACAGACTTTCAAGGGCTCCCCCCTTCCTGCACTATCATAGTTTACTTGTGTTATTTGGAATGCCTGGCAGTCTTGAACCAGGCTCAGGACTTCTCGGTCAGCGGGTGAGCCTTTGCTTTTAGCCTCCTGTATTAAGTTCTTTGTTAGATTGCAATGGTGAGGACCCTAACTTTATTTCCCCTCTGGCCACTCATTCCTAACTACTACCTAAGGGCTCAAAGGTATTGCCTGGCAACCCGGACATGCTAGCCTCTGGCCAGCAACAACAGCACAGACTCAGAGTTCTCCCTAAGCTGCCTCCTGCCACAATTCCATAAGGATAAAATTAGACAACATGTGGCCTTTTGTTACTGGCTTTTACCGAGCACGTGTCAGTACTTCATTTTTTCATGGCTGAATAATATTCCATCATGTGGCCCTGCCAGTTGGTTTATTCATTTATCTATTGATGGACATTTGGGTTGTTTTGTGTTTTTGGCTACTGTGCATAGTGCTGCTGCGAACATTCGTGTGCAAGTCTTTGTGCGGCACACGTTTGAGATACACCTAGGAAATGCCTCTCAGGTGTAGTCCTAGGAGTAGAACTGCTGGGCCATCAGGCAGTGTCTATGTTTATTTTTTTTTGAGGAACTACCAGACTTTTCCCCACAGCAGCTATAGTATTTTACATTCTCACCAACAGTGTATGAAGCTTCCAGGGTTTCCATGTCCTCACCAACACTCGTTACTATTCATCTTTTTTGTTATAGTTAAGTCATTTTCAAATCACTTTTATTTTTCTCCTGCTGTGTGCCCTCTCCCTCAGGCTGTTAGTGGCAATGGCAGGGGTGGGGAGGTGGTTGCTCCTGGCCTACCCATGCAGGACAGATGCCCAGTGGCCTGTGACAGTTGCCTTTCCCACTCCTAAGGTTTCAGTGGCACATGAGGAAGTTCAAGTATAGGAAATTTAGGTTCACCAGCTGCCTTAAAAACACTGGATCTTTCATAAATCTCCCAAATCAAGGCCCCACCTTCGCAGTAAGCAGGTTGTTCCCTCCCTTCCTCATTATTCCCTAGGAGGGTGTCTCACTTTCTAGTTGGTAATTCTTGCCCAGAAATCATTGAATTAGAACCTCCATTCTCTCTTCTTTGTTTTCCCTGAGACTGTGTCCTTTTTACTGGGTACAGTCTCCATTGTGAAGATGAATTTGACCCTTGTAATCTTTGAGGACATAGCAGTCTCAGAGGGGATACATCTTGTCTAGACTGGTGAGTGTCAAAAAAGACTCTGCTTCTGGCTCGAGAAGCATTGCTAGGTGCCCTGTGTGTACCACGCACTGTGCCAGGTCCTTTACAAGTGCAATTATTTACTCCCAGTCGACATTGCTGCTTGCATAGACAAGAAAGCTGAGGCCCAGAGAGCTTAAGTAACCTGCCCAAGGTCACACAGCTCCTAGGTGGCAGAGTAGGGGGGAGGAACTCAGGATATCTGGCTTTGTTGCTTGAGCTCTCATCCCCCAGGGCACATTGCCTGTTTCCTGCTGCAGTAATTTCTCCCCGGGCATGGGGTCCCTGCACAGCACTGAGGTCCATCTTTTTTCCCTGAGGCTGTCTGCAAAGTGCCTGCATTGAGTTGACATTTTTCATAGTATTTTCCAGCCCACAGACACCTCATCTACAGCAGAGATGCCCCCTCCTTTTCCCTTCTCCTTTCCTTATACTGTGTGTTCTGCTCACACAACCTTCCACCATTCCTTGCTGTTTCTGCTTTCAAAAGCCCTGGTTCCTTTGGGCATTTCCTTCCAGACATTCTGTTCTCCAGGGACCTCTCCCTGACTTCCAAGAAAAAGTCTGTTCCTCCATTATTTACTTGCTGTCGTCAAGCACAGACAGCACTTGGAGGGCAGATCAGGGACTCCATTCTTCTGGACTTTTTTGGTTGACACTGGACTCTGGAACCAGCAGGTATTTGGCAGGTGTTTGTTCAATTGAATTGCTTAATGTTTTTCTGCTGCTCACTGGACCAGGACGGGGAGGTGTGTCCTGTGGAGACTGGACACTGGGTTTTCCTCCTCGATATTAACTTGGCTCTGAGGCTGCAAGGTCACTGGCTGTCTGCCCCACATAATAGGTGCTAATAGCTACACTGAGAATGTCTTTACAGAGTGTTTAAGACTGACGGTGAGCCCTGTTCCTCTGAGAATTATTGCCCAGTCACCCACTGGGCTCTGCTTGTTCTGACAACCTGTCCAAAGGGGCACAGATGCAAGCCGTGACTTCAGAGCCAAGGCCGGCTGCACGTGGCTTTCTGTCTTCTCCACCTTGGGACCCCGGGAGTCTCAGTGTCCAGGTGAAGAGACAAGAATAGTCATGGGAAGCCTGGTGGTTGGGGATTCTGCCCCCTCATCTGAGATTCTGCCTAGGGAGGTGGTAGGAGGCATCAATGAATCAGGCCTCAGGAGCTGCTGCCTAAACTGTGAAGTACTTCCAGGTGCCAGAGGTGATAGTGTTACACACCACAGGGAACCGGTTGTGAGCAGAGGCAGAGGTGCGGTGGAAGGGCATGAGCGTTCATCTGAGACAAGCCTGAGTTCACATCTCATCGCAGCCCCTCGTGGTCATGTGGCCCTGATCCTTTAAGCCTCAATTTCCCCCTCCCAAATGGACGCACGATGCCTCCTTTGCAATGATGCCAGGTACTTTCCCTTTCCCTTCTCTTGGTCCCAGGGACTTAACTCATGCATTTTTGCCTTCCTCCCCCATCTGCTCTCATAGGGAACACATTCAGCACCCTGGCTGGACTGGTCTTTGACTGGACAATCATGAAGGACACGGAAGCCAGCCGGTTTTCAGACTCCCACAATGCGTTGCGGTGAGAGACGCCTCTCCAGTGAAGGGACGGGGATGTCACTGGGCTCTGAGTGGGCCGGGGGCTTTCATCATGGTCATCATCACTGTCAGTGAGGGGTGGGGCCCAGGAGGATTCCCAGTGTGGGAATCATCCCAGTGTGCTAGCCAACATTCCCCTGACTGGGTTCGCAAAAACGTTTCTGCCCACACAGTTGTGCAGGAATTTTGGTGCTTTTGCAGGCCACTGGGAATATTTTGTGAGAAATTGTCCAAGAGTCTGGGATGTATTTTGCAGAAGAGAAAACTTGTCCCAGGTAATGGGGTGCAGGAGAAGGGTTCTGTGTGGTCCCAGAGGGCAGCCCCCCAACAGGGGGCCAGTTAATAGGGAGATAGTTTCTGACTAAGAGGACCTTCCGGCAGTGACCTTCACAGGTGCAGGGGGCTGCATTCTCAGCACAAGGGATGTGGGATACAGATGGACTCCTGACTCATCTTGACTCAGTCACTCTTCCCAACAGCCATGCAGGCCTCATTTTAAGTCATTTGTCTCAGATTGGTAAACTATGGAGCTAGGCTCCAACTCAGATCTGTGTAAATCTTCACTATGCAGTATGGTAGCTGCCACCCCCTCCTGGCTATTTGCATTTAAATTGGGCAGAATAATGAGCTCAGTCCCTGAGATGCACTAGCTGCATTTGCAGTGCTCATTCACTGTGTGGTAGTGGTTATCTCGTGGACAGAGCAGGTGGGGAGCATATCCCTCACTGCCGCAAGGTTTGCGGGCCAGTGTTGGCACAGACCTAAGCCTGGGCCTTACCCCTCTTATCCTGCATTGCCTCATGCTTTATCAAGTAAGCTTTTAAAGAGTATAGTCCTTTGAGGGGGAGGAAAGTTTGGTAAAAATTTTGCAGCCATTTTGCAAGTACAGCACAAAAAGTGGGTTCCCTAAGCCATTTGAGAGCAGGTCGTCAGCCTGTTGCACCGTCTCCCGATGACTTTAATATGCGTTTATGACCATGAAGAGCATCTTCCTGCATCTCCACGGGGTAGCCGTCAAAATCCTCTGTGGCAAACCCCAGCCCAGAGTCCCCATACGTTGTCCCCATCAGTCTCCATCAGCCTGGAGCAGTTTCATGGTCTTTGACTTTTGGTACCTTGGCACTTGTGAAGATTATAGTCCAGTTATTTTTGTAGACGGTCTCATTCCGGCTTTATCCAACGCTCCCTCCTAGTTAGATTTGAACTTTGCATCTTCGTCAGGAATATCACGAAGGTGAGATTCCCTGTGCTAATTGCATCTTCCTATGATTTTGTCGGTCCATCGCTGTCATCACTTGGGTAGGGTATCTACTAGGGAGCCTCTTTATAAAGTCACTTTCTTATCTCCTTGCAATTAGTAAGTATTTTGTGGGGAGTTAAGAGTCTGGTATTTACACTTTCAAAAGTCTGTCCTAAGGCTCTCGGAAACGTTCAGGCTTGGCTCACAGCATCTCTGTGGCAGACATCCTCATGTCCTGACACTGTGCACTCTGAGGCACCCTCTTGGGTCAGAGATCTTTATGGGGCTCAAGCTTCCGTCTGTGTTTCTTGGAAGAGCTCTGGAATTGCTAGTGTCTCATAAAGCCAGGAACGTGGGCTTTGTAGTCAAAGAGATCTGGATTTCAGTCCAGGCCGCATCACTTCCTGCCTGTGGCCCTAGTCAAGAAATGTAGCCCATCTGAGCATCAGCTTCCTCTTCTATCGCACAGAAAGTAATTGTTGTGTCTTCTCAGGGTGGCCATGTGGTCAGCACATGGACTGGGTTCAGAGCCCTTTCTGGGCCTGAAACACACTAGATGCTCAGGGGATGCTGGTTCCCTGGCCCTTTCTGCACCACCAGGCCTGCTTCCTGCCATGACAGGCCCTGAGCTCCCAGTCACTCTGAATCTGAGCCAGCTGTTAACACAGCTGTTAACACAGGTGCATTGGATTTGCATTAAACTCAGCATATGACAACTAGAAAGACAGGACAAGGAGATAAGTCATTGTGCAATACAGTACCCAACAGACCTTGGGGAGAATGAAAGCATGTCTAGTGGATGGCTCTTATAATGTGTAAATCACAGGCTGCAAGTAAGAAATTGTTTCAAAGGGGTCCCTCAAGCTAGCTGTGCTCGCCAACACACACTCTTGGGAGGCCCCACACATCTCGACTTCTCTCCCTGCCTAGGGCTTCTCCCCACAGCCTGTCCCCAGAAAGAATAAGATGTGGTGTAGTTCCCTTGGCCAGATGCTTGGAGGTTGGTCGTTGAGACTCATTCCCCAGAGGCAGGAGCCAGCCCAGGGGTGGGCTAGAACATGGCAGGTGGCCCTGGGGAGCCTGGTGGGCATTTCTGACACCACCCCAGCTGAGTCTGTAGTCTGGGGCCTATTTCTTAGTTTCCGTGGGCCTCATCTTTCACATCTATGAGAGTGAAGCATTTCTGAGTACGTGATTCTGAAATTTCAGCGTTTGTCATAATCGTGTAGATTTTGATAAAATGCAGACTGCCAGGCCTCATGCAAATAAAGGCCTGGATCAGGGGCCAAGAATCTGCACTTTCACAAGGATGTTGGCAGTTCTGATGTAGGAAGTTTCAGGGACACGTTTCTAGGCAGCACCAACTGGGGCAACACCAATTATTTCAGTGTCTGGCACCCACCTGGAGGTCCTGCTAGATAATGAATGTGCTAAGTTCTTTGGTCCCACACATCAGGTCTGACGACATGTGCTTTTCCAGAATCCTCCCGTTCTCGGAGTCTACGTACATACCTCCTTCCTACATATCAGAGATGGAGAAGGCGGCCAAGCAGGGGGACACCATCCTGGTGTCAGGGATGAAGACTGGGAGCTCTAAGCTCAAGGCACGCATCCAGGAGGCTGTGTACAAGGTAGGCCCTGGGCCCTGGGGGATGCCGGGATTCCTGGGTGGAACCATGCACACATTGAATACTGGAAATGAGGTCCCCTACCGCCAAAGTTTCACTATTCATGAAAGGGGGACTTCAGGGTGTGATTCCATGTTTTCGTTTGTTTGGTTTTGTTTTTTGGAGCCATAGTTTAGCAAGGTGGTTGGGGCACCTGAGGGTACCATCTAGAGTCACAAAGCATTTGTTCTATTCTTAGTTTTGAGGGAGGTCCAGGAGCAGTGAGATTTTCCTTGGCTTATTTTCAACATGCATTTAACTACTCCACTGTCCCAGTGTAGGGACACATCCACACATCTGGGGCTCTGCGAACAATCCTGAGGTGCCCTCCATGCTGCCTCTTCCTGTTCCCAGCGTTGGCCCTGCTGCAGGGAGTCGCATCTGTGGAGGGCTGGTTGGTGCTCCTCAGGCTCCCTTCGCCCCCAGCACTGACCTGACCTCGCCAGTATCTACTTCTCCATCGAGGCCCTGTTCTGAGAGGGTTACAACAGAGGAAGAGAATGGGTTTAGTCACAGTCCTGGTTCTTCTCTGGTTCTTGTGGACAAATGTCCACCCTGACCATGCCTTCTTTTGAGCTGTAAACCTGAGCTCTCCCTCGTGTTTGCCTGATTCCTGGAACACAGGCAGGAAGGTCGTGGAACTTGATGTGCTGTTTAATTTGTAAACTGTCAGATGGAAGAAACCTCCTGATTCAGTCTCTTTGGTGGATTAGCCAGTAGTCTGGGAGTCCCGGAGAGGTTTGGAAGCATGGGAGGTGCCATGTCCCAGGGCTGACCCTACAGCTCTCTGGAGTTAGTATATGGAGACAGTTTGCTTCTTAGGATCGGGGCCCCTGAGTGGTGTGCAGGGCTGGACATGGGCCAGTCCACTGCTGAGCTGGAAAGGCCCCCTGTCCTGCCTGTGTTGGCAAATGGCTTCCTTGCCCGCCTTGCTGGAAAGTGCTCACCATAGAGCCTGACCCAAGGTAGGGGCTCTGTGTGTTTTTTTTTTCTTTTTTAATGAGTCGAAGATATTATTTAACTTATTGCTAAGCCAGGAAACCTGTAAGATGTCACAACCAGGTCAAAGGAGAACCCAAATAATTTATGAATAGATGCAGAGCGAGCCAGTATCCACGGGTGGTGACCGGCCACACACCCCCAGAGAAAGTGGGCCTGCCTGTCTGCGGACGGGGGTCATTTGCTTTGGCGTCAGTTTCCTCCAGCTGGCAGAGCAGGGGAGCGGCTTGATGGCAGTGGAAGGTGCAGGCTCTGCAGAACCTGGTGATGAAGGCGCCCTGTAGTTGCTGCAGACGGTCTTCCCCCGACTTCAAGTCGCTGATGAGGAGGTCTCAGTGCAGAGGGAGAGATGAGAGGTGGCAAGGAGGGGCCAAGAAGCAGGGGCTGGTGCTCACAGGCACACACACCTCCCCCTTTCCAGGTTTGCCTGAGGTTTCCCAACCTTGCTGGCCTTTAGGGCTTCTTTGGGGAGACCCCCTGGGACCCTGGTGACCGCAGCCTTCATGGATATCACTCCTGACTCATCACTTTTCTTTTTGTTTATTATTGTCAACTGACCTATAACACACTTAAAGTGACCAGTGAATGCATACCTGCCATACATGCACGGCTACCCCGGGGCTTTGGGGTTTGAAGGCATTGCCTTGTTTTTTCACCCCTAAATTTCTTTTCCCCACATGAACGTAGCAGAAGTTCTAATGATTCCCATGCCCTTGCCCACACCCCCATTGCTATTCCTCCACCCCACCTCACTGTTTCTATGCTCTTCTTTATGCCAAGAATGTCCACCCTGCAGAGGTCAGGCTGCTGATTTTGGAGAACATCCTTCTGAACCCCGCTTACGACGTTTACCTGATGGTGGGAACCTCCATTCGCTACAAGGTGCAGAAGATCAGGCAAGGAAAGATCACAGGTGAGTCACGGAGTCAGCGTGACACACATAAATGACACCGCTTAACCGTTTTGTAAGTGTGCCCCTCCGAGGCACCGGGTGCATTCACACTGTTGTGCAGCCGTCACCACCGTCCGTCTCCAGAGCGCTTCTCACCTGGTAGAGCTGAACCTGCGTCCCCGTGACAGGCTGACTCCCGTCCTCCTCCCCAGCCCCCGCAGCCACCATGCTACTCTCCTTCCCTGTGGGTTGACTTCTGTAAGTATCTCAAACAAGTGCGACCGTACGGTGATCGGCATTGTGTGACAGGCTTAGTTCCTGTAGTATGATGCCCTGTAGGTGCCTGCACATGGTAGCATGTGGAGGATTTCTTTTCTTTTTAAGGCTGAATAACATTCCGTGTACGGACACACCACATCTTGTTTATCTGTTCATCCACGGACGGATGCTTGGGTTGTTTCTACCCCTTAGCTGTTGTGAATAATGCTGCTGTGAACATGGATATGCAAATATCAATTTGAGGCCCTGCTTTCAATCTTTTCGGGTATATATGCCATTGTTTTAAGAGTGTCAGGGGCCCTGGGCTTCACATTGGACTGGGTTTTACCCTTGATTAGCCACTGACTGCTGGGCAGTCTTCACAAGCCGTGCCCCTCTTCAGGGGCCCAGTGCCTGCATCAGAACTCGTGAGGCCTTTCTGCTTGTGCTGGGAGGACAAATTAAATGGATGGGTGTGGATTTGTTCTGGAAATCCTAAAGTGCTGTCTGTGTATACGTGACACATTGCATATGGTGAGTGTTCTTAATGCGGCACTGATCCTACTAAGAATTATTATTATTATCGTTTTGTTTAACAGTTACATGTTTCATGGTCAGCACAGGGCATCAAGCATTTCTGGAACATGAGTGTTGTACTCGGGTCCCTCAGTCCGGGGGCCAGGTTGGACACCTGTGGGGCAAGGTATTGTTTAAGAAGCTGTAGATGCCTCAGCTTTCCATCAAGTTGGTTGAAAAGACACCGCCTTCCCTGACAGGAGTAGTGCGGGCGGTCATGACTGTGTGGGAGAGCCCTTTGCCCCTCAGAAGGCCACAGGAGACAAAAGCAGGCCCTCCTGCCTCTGGGCCCAGTTCTCGCTGACGTGTGTGTGGGCTGGAGGGCCTCGGGCTGGTGGTTCTCGAGTGTCCACGTGTGCTGGGCAGGCAGCATCCAGCTCTGCTGCCACGTGTCCAGGTCAAAACAGCGAGGATGTGTTAAAGCAGGATGTGCAGGGAGCTCGGCTGGCAGTCCTGGCCAGAGCCCATATTTACCCCAGACCCTAGGGAAGCAGATTCTAAACGGACTGTCCTGGCTGTGACTTTCTGAGAGTTTAGAAGGGAAGGCAGTTAGAGGTGGAGTTCTCAGGCCTCTGATCCCAGTGCCCCGGGGCACCAACGGGGACCCCTCAAAAATGGAAATACATGCTTACGCTCGAACGCTGACAGGAAGTGGCTTTGCAACATGAAGACGGTGTGGAAAGCCCAGGCACTACCAGCGACATCTGCCTATGACTGAGCATTTTCTAAGTGCTGTGCCTTTCATGTCGTGACCCAGCAGTTCTGTGAGGTGGGCTTTATTACCTCGGTGAGGAGTGCCTCATTTTATAGACGAGAAGACTGAGGCGTAGAACCTCTGAGGGTCACAAGCACTCAGGCTCCTTGGCCTTAATTACTCCCGAGGGATCACATGGCCCTGTCCTCCCAAAGGAAAATGAGAACAACTGCTAAGGGTGACACAGGGCTTTGCAGTTCTCCCAGGGGCAATGTGGGGACAGCCCCTCTGCGTGGGCTGGATGAGGGCTGAGACCTGCGCCCCAGCTGGAGAGGGCAGAGCCAGCATGGTTAAATGGCAGTGATTTAATGAAGACTCTTAGGAGCTAACCCTGTATTAATTTGGGGTTATAATTCATGTATCATGGCTGAGAGGAACAACATGCCAAGGCATCGAGAAAAGTTGTGCGTTTGGTCACTGGCCTGACACGTAAGTCAAAGAATTAGAGCACTTGAAAGATCCCTGACAGCAGATGGGCAGGTTGCCTCCCTTTTGTCGGTGGGTTGATGAGATGGAAGGTTCCTCCAAAACAAACTGTGTCATTGACGTACTGGCAGGCGTGGGGCTTGCGTGCATTCCAGAAGGATGCTTTGGGAGACCGGAGCCAGCAAATGTCCACATGAACAAGAAATACAAATGGAAATTCACTGTCCAGTATTTTTAAAGATTGATTGGGTTTTTTTCAACGGAGGTATAGTTTACATCATTGTCATTTTTAACATGCTTACTAGCCAGGAAAGTCGGGGGGACAGTGTCATTTCAGGGGACACGAATTTCAGCAGGGCCTGTCTTACACGGCATCCCGCAGAGGAAAATTACAGGCTAGAGCACAGTTACACGGACCTGCTAACATGCAGGCAGTTATAACTCCACGTTAATCCTCTATGATTTTTTTATTTCAGTTTTCTTTACTTCAGGTGTCATTTTTTCTTTTTTCCTCCATATTTTCCTTCCTTGATGTGGCTGCTTGCCTTCTTGCCAGTCCCTTTACTGAGCACCTACTCTGCGCCGGCGCTTTGCTGAGGCTGAGTGTGCAGTGGCTAGCAGGGTTGCCCAGGTCCCTGCCCCCCTGGCATGCACAGCCCGGTGGGGGCAGAAAATGGCCAAGCCGGTGAGGACCCTATAAACGTCTCCACAAGTAGGGACCCACAGCGAGGGCGGAGAGGGGTTCTTGGTGCCTATAGAGGCTTCTCTGTGTTGCTTACAGGGCGATCGATGTTTCTGGTGGGGGCCACAGGTCCCTCCCCTCAGTTTTCAGTCCTGGTGGCATCTGGATGACTTGCAGACACGGTGGGCCCAGTAACCAAATTATTAGAACAGAAACGGGAAGGACATGCTGGCCGAAGGAACTGGTATCTGAAAAGAACTTGAGTGACTGGGATGGTGGAAATTACTGACATAAAATGTGCTGAGGTTTGGAAAACCAACTGCATGGCTGGATGTGTGCTGGGGTCCCGTGTCAAAGACCCAAATGTGGCAGGGACGTAGAGCCTAATATATCTCTGAACCACGGCTGCTCAGAACTGAAGCACACTGAGCTGCATGGGCAGGGGCTGGAGTCCGAGGCAGCGGAGTGAGCTCCCTGCCGCCCCGGGCTCGGGCCCACCACGCCAGGAGCTGCTTCGTCATCCCTGGCCTCTACGTGACATGGGGGTCAGGAGACTCTTGACAGTTAGAAGCACATCTGGGGAGTCAGCTGGGGTCAGGAGGGGTCAGAGACCATGTCTCCAAGTAGAGCATAAGGGCAGCCTTGGGGATGGTCATCTAGTGTCCGCAGATGGCTGGTCTGGGACCCCAGGAGCAGTCTTCCCCCGTCTGTGGGCAGTGACCCTGAACATCTGCAAAGCCTTCTGTCTTTAGTGCCTTTGAAAAGTAATGTGTTCTGTGTTACAAGAGGTATTTAAGGATCCAAAGAAGCTTCTCATTTTCATTGTTTTAGTGTTTTGTATACACAGGGTAGGTTTACAATTGTTGGTATGCAAATAATACAATAATTAATAAATAGTAATATGGTAATAAACTCTGTGTTTCACATACTCATAGCTGTAAACCTACTTTTGCCCCACCTGTGTGGTTACATTTGAGTTGTGCAAGATCCTTCAAGAGTCAGTATATTTATTTCCTAAAAGGGCCTTATTCATCGGGAGAACTTTAAACAGGGGAGGGGCTAGTGCTTCATAAAGCAGCATAAAGTAATGCTGCTTAACTGGGCAGTGGCCTTATTTCACTATGACATGCATCCTTCACTCACTGCTGCCGTACTGGAAACACTGGGTACATGATCTGCAAGAATGACGGCCCAGCTTGGCTGGACTCCCTGCAGTCAGAGACGGAGAAGTGCTTCTCAGTCCTCGTGTGCATCAGAACCACCTGGAGGGCCTGTTCACGCATGGTGCTGGGCCCACGCCCTGGCTTGGCTTCAGCAGACCTGGGGCAGGGCCAGCTGTGTGCAGCCCAGGTGATGCTGCTGGTCCAGGGACCACACGTTGAGAGCACCCTGCGCCAGGGCAGGGTCTTGGAGACTAATTAGAACACAGAAAAGATGCCCTAAGACAGGAAACGGGCATGTTGCCTCCCTTTTGGAATTCTCCTCAGAATCTCTGAGAATTCTGAAGCTGCTCCAGCTGAAACTCCTCCCATGTTGAGCAGGGAAGTTGTCAGTGGTTCTTGCTGGAGGGCTGGA
>PVKM010027637.1:0-18690 GCA_004027735.1 Carollia perspicillata
GTAAGAATTAAATGGTGGTAGTTTTATCATCCACATTTTTCATGGGTATGGAAACTGAGAGTTGGGTAGGTTATACAGCTTACAACTTGTGAAAGCAGTCATAATCAGAACCAGCACGTTCTCACCCCAAGTCCTTGCTCATTTAACTACTCCAGTTACATCTCTTTCTTCACTGATGTTTCATTTTATTCAAAGAAATAATAATAAAAAAGTATTGGTTTCTGAAACCATGCATTTGGGGTGTGTGGGTGTAAATGTGTTGCAAATGAGTGTGGTTCTGAGTGCTTGGTAAGCCAGATACCTATTAGCCAACCTCTAAAACCATGCCTTTGTGGGTGATAGATGTTTGGATTCAATTATGATGATGAAAAAGTTGCTTTTCCTTCCAAGCAAAGAAAGCATTATTTGAGAGTGAAAGGCAGCCATATATAACTTTGGTGATGAATATAGTTCATTGTGGAAACACTCTTTAAAAGTGCCCTATTTAAAAGAGGGCAATACATTCAGAAGTTTTTAACCCACTGGATTTAATTGCAACTGAGTGCCAAGATAAACCCCTTGTTAACAAACCTCCAGGTTTCTGATGATTTCTCGCACTTACTCCCAGCTGTGAGCTGGGAGAATGGAAGCCAGATGCTTGGATTACTCGTAGTGCATATAAAGAATTCACATGTGAGCCTCCAGCTGCTGTACAAACAGGAAAGTATCATTTCATGAAAAGGGTGTCTAGCTACAGGAGGAGGGAAACCCAGTACCACAGCTTTATCCATTGACCAGCTCTGGTTTCTTGCATGTAATCAAGTTGTAGCTAAATAACTACCAGTTACTGAACTGAATATGAATATTTTGCAGCTCACCTAAGGTTCATTAAGACTAAATAGTTTTTATTAGGCATCTGGAATGATATTTTTATTAGTGTTCCAAAGTTGTCCTAAAGGGCTTAACTTCAGTTCAACTTTTATTAAAGTACACTTTGTTCAATTTAACAGATATTCAGATATGCCAGATATTCTGAGTTGCACGATGCTCTTCCTCAAAGAAAACTGTAGGGGATCAGAATAGAAAAGAACTACTACAAACTCTTTTACTGTAAGTCTGGGCTTTTTTTTTTTTTTTTTACCTTTTCTTATTGATGTTTGAATACATTTGTCTCCATTTTCCCACCACTTTCCCCCACCCTACCCATGCTCACCTCCTACTGTCAATCCCACCCCCTCATGCCTACCTCATTCATGTTCATTTACATCCCTTTCCCTTCTTTCCCTCATTATTTCCCTCTCCCCTCCCCTCTGGTTACGGTCAGTTTGTTGTTGATTTCAATGTCTCTGCCTATATTTTGCTTGCCAGTTTGTTTTGCTAATTAGGTTCCACTTATACATGAGATCATGTAGTATTCGTCTTTCACCACCTGGTTTACTTCACTTAGGATAATACTTTATAGTTCCATCCATGTTGTCAGGAAGGGTAGGAGCTCCTTCTTTATCTCTGCTGTGTAGTATTCCATTGGGTAAATATATCATAGTTTGTTGGTCCACTCATTTACTGATGGGCACCTAGGCTGCTTCCAGCACTTGGCTATAGTAAATTGTGCTTCTATGAACATTGGGGTGCATAGGTTCTTTTGAATTAGTGTTTCAAGATTCTTAGAGCATAAACCCAGTAGTGGAATGGCTGAGTCAAAAGGCAATTTCATTTTTAGTTTCTTGAGGAAACTCCATACTGTTTTTCACAGTGGCTGCACCATTTTGCATTCCCACCAACAGGGCACTAGGGTTCCCTCTTCTCCACAACTCAATCAGCACTTATTGTTTGTTGGTTTGTTTATAATGGCCATTCTGACTGGTGTGAAGGGGTATCTCATTGTGATTTTAATTTGCATCTTTCTGATGGCTAGTGATGCTGAACATCCTTTCATTGTCTCTGGGCTCTCTGAGTATCCTCCTTGAAGAAGTGTCTGTTCAGGGCCTTTGCCCATTTTTAATTGGATTGTCTGTCTTCCTGGAGTGGACGCCTGTGAGTTCTTTACATATTTTGGAGATCAACCCTTGTCCAAGATATCATTGGCAAATATATTTGCCCATACAGTTGGCTCCCTTTTCATTTTGCTAATGTTTTATTTAGCCATGCAGAAGCTTCTTATTTTAACAAAGTTCCATTTGTTTATTCTTTCCTTTATGTCCCTTGCTCTAGGGGATATATCAGTGAAAGTATTACTGTGTGAAATATCTGACATTTTCCTGCCTATCTTCTCCTCTAAGACTTCTATGGTATCACAACTTATGTTTAAGTCTTTTATCTATCTTGAGTGTATTTTTGTGTATGGTGTAAGCTGATGGTCAAGTTTTACTTTTCTGCATCTAGCTGTCCAGCTTTCCCAACACCATTTGTCAAATATTAATTGACCATAGAAGCAAGGATTTATTTCTGGGCTCTCTGTTCTGTTCCATTGGTCTATGTTTCTGTTCTTATGCCAGTACCAGGCTGATTTGATTAGAGTGCCCTTGTAATACAGTCTGATGTCAGGTATGGTGATCCCACCTACTTTGTTCTTCTTTCTCAAAATTCCAGCAGCTATTGGGGGCATTTATGGTTCCATATAAGTCTTTGAAGTGTTTGTTCTGTATGTGTGAAATATGTCATTGGTATTTTAATAGGGATTGCACTGTATCTATAAATTGGTTTGAGAAGTTTAGATATTTTGATGATGGTAGTTCTTCTAGTCTATGAGCATGGCACAGGCTTCCATTTATTTGTGTCTTCCTTAATTTCTTTCTTCAGTTTTGTGTAGTTTTCTTAGTACAGATCTTTTACCTCCTTGGTTAGGTTTATTCTTAGGTATTTTATTTTTTTTTGTCACTATATCAAATGGGATCTTTTTCCTGATTTATATTTTAGATATTTTATTCTTAGTGTACAGAAATGCCTTTGATATCTGAATATTGACTTTGTGTCCCACTTTTTTGCCAAATTTACCTTTTAGAACGAGTAGTTTTTTGGTGGAGTCTATAGGGTTTTCTATGCACACTATCATGTCATCTGCAAACAATGACAGTTTTGCTTCTCCTTTCCAAGTTGGATGCCTTTTATTTCTTCTTCTTGTCTGAATGCTGTGGCTATGACTTCCAATACTATATTGAATAGAAGTGGTGAAAACAGACAACCTTGCCTTGTTCCTGGTCTTAGTGGAAAAGCTTTCAGTTTTTGCCCATTGAGTATGATGTTGGCTGTAGGTCTCTCAATATATGACCTTTATTATGTTGAGGAGTGCTCCCTCTATTCCCACTTTGCTGAGCATGTTTATCATAAGTGGGTGCTGTACCTTATCAAATGCTTTTCCCACATCTATTAATATGATCATGGGATTTTTGTCTTTCCTTTTGTTTATGTGATGTATTATGTTTATTGATTTGTGAATATTGTACCATCCTTGGATCCCTGGGATCAATCCCACTTGATCATGGTGTATGATCTTTTTAATGTATTGCTGGATGTGGTTTGCCAATATTTTGTTGAGGATTTTAGCATCTATATTCATCAGCAATTTTGGCCTGTAGTTTACTCTCTTGGTTGTGTCTTTATCTGGTTTTGGGATTAGCATGATGCTGGCTTCATAAAAAGAGTTTGGGAGTCTTCCCTTTTATTGGATTTTTTGGAATAGTCTGTGAAGGATAGGGGTTAGCTCTTCCTTAAATGTTTTGTAAAATTCTCCCATGAAATTGTCTGGTCCAGGGCTTTTGTGTGTCGGGAGGTTTTTGATTACTGCTTCAATTTCATCTGCTGTTATTGGTCTGTTCAGACTTTCTGCTTCTTCTTCATTGGGTTTCGGAAGATTATATTTTTCTAGAAATTTGTCCATTTTACATAGGTTTTCAAAATTCTTGGCATATAGTTCTTTGTAGTAATTTTTTACAATCCTTTGCATTTCTGTGGTGTCAGTTGTAATTTCTCCTCTTGTATTTCTGATTGTGTTTATTTGGATTCTTTCTTTCTCTCTCTCTCTCTTTTTTTTTTATGAACCTGCTTAAAGATTTATCAATTCTGTTTATCTTTTCAAAGAACCACATCCTGGATTCATTGATCCTTAGTATTGTGCTTTTGGTCTCTATGCCATTTAATTCTGCTCTGATCTTGGTTATTTCCTTCCTTCTACTTGCTCTGGGATGTCTTTGTTGTTGTTCTTGCAGTTTTTGTAGATGTAGGATTTAGTTGTTTGTTTGAAATGTTTCTCTTTTTTAGGTAGGCCTGTATTTCTATGACCTTCCCTGCCAGGAAAACTTTCACTATGTCCCATAAGTTTTGGATTGTTGTGAGTTCATTTTCATTTGTTTCGAGAAACTTTTTGATTTCTCCCTTGATCTTATTCTTAACTCATTCATGTTTAATAGCATGCTATTGAATCACCATGAGTTTGAGTGTTTTTGAGTTTTTTCCTTGGGGTTGGTTTCTACTTTTAGGCCCTTTGTGGTCTGAGAAAATGCTTGATACGATTTTGATTTTCATAAATTTGTTGAGGCTTGTTTTGTGTCCTGTGGGGTGGTCTATCTTTTAAAATGTTCAATGAGCATTTAAAAAGAAAGTGTATTTTGCTTCTTTAGAATTAAAGGGTGTATATATATATATGCCCTTACATACATACATACATACGAATGTATATACACATATATGTATATATGTATATATACATATATGTATACACACATATGTATGTATCAGGAGAGTCCATTTGGTCTAGGACATTGTTCAGTGCCACAATATCCTTATTGATATTTTGTTTGGAAGAGCTATCCATTTTCGACCCTGGGCTGTTAAATTCCCTAGTATAAATGTCTATATCTTTCTTGAATTCCTCCAAAATTTTTCTTATCCATTTGGGTGCTTCTATGTTGGGTGCACATATGTTTATAACATTTATGTATTCTTGGTGAATTCTTCCCTGGAGTATTATGAAGTGTCTTTCTGGATCTCTTTTTATGGCCTTTGTTTTTAAGTCTATTTTGTCAGATATAAGTATTGGTACCCTGGATTTTTTTTTCCTCTCCATTTGCATGGAAAATTTGTTTCTAGCCCTTCACTTTCAGTCTGTGTAGGTCTTTGGTTCTGAGGTGGGTCTCTTGTATGCAGCATATGTGTAAACCATATTTTCTTATCTGTTCACCTACCCTATGTCTTTTGATTGGAGCATTTAATCTATTTACATTTAAGGTTATTATTGATAGGTACTTATTGATTGCCATTTTATTCCCTTTGTACCTTTGTTCCTTTCTCTCTCACTGTTTTTCTTCCTCTTCTTAAAGCAGTCCCTTTAGCATATCTTGTAGTGCTGGTTTGGTGGAGGTGTATTCTTTGAGGCTTCTTTTATCTGGGAAACTCCTTATTTGGCCTTCCAATTTGAATGAGGGCCTTTGCTGAATAGAGTAGTCTTGGTTGCAGGCCTTGTTTTTCACTACTTGGAATATTTCTTGCCATTCTCTTCTGGGTTGGAGTGTTTCCATTGAGAAGTCTGCTGCTAGCCTTATTGGGGATCCCTTATATGTTACTTCCTGTTTCTCCCTTGATGCCTTTAAGATTCTCTCTTTGTCTTGGAATTTTGCCATTTTAATTATGATGTGTCTTGAAGTGGGCTTCTTTGGGTTCCTCTTGATTGGGACTCTGTGTGTTTCCTGGATTTGTGTGACTTTTTCTCTCATCAAATTAGGGAAGTTTTCCATCATGACTTTTTCAAACAGGTTTTCTCCCTTGCTCTTCTTCTTTTCCTTCTGGTATCCCTATTATATGGATATTATTCCATTTCATGTTGTCCTGCCTTTTCCTTAACCCCTCTTCATTCTTTTTCAGTCTTTTTTTCTTTTTCTTGCTCTTTTTGGGAATTTTTTTTCTACTTTGTCCTCCAGCTCACTGATTCAACCCTCTGCTTCATTCAGCCTGCTTTTGATTCATTCTACTGTGTTCTTTAATTCAGAAATTGTATTCTTCATTTATTCTTGACCCTTGTTCATTGTTTCTATGTCTTTTTTAATGCTGATATAGTTTTCAGATAGTTCCTCATAATTTCTCTGTAGTTTTTGATAATTCTCTGTGAGCTCATTGAGCTTCCTGATAACCATTGCTTTAAACTCAATACCTGATAGTTGACTTGCCTCTATTTTATTTAGCATTATTTCTGAGGCTTTCTCCTTTTTTTTTTTTTTTTGATTGGGGGTTGTTTCATTTTCTTCCCATTGTTTGTGGGACTCTTCTTGTTTGCTTATATTTCTGAAATTGATATGTATTGACTTTCTGACTTTGTGGTGTGAATTTTTATGGTGGGAGGCCTACGAGATACAGTGATACAGTTCCCTTGATCTCTTGAAGTTGATGTTCTTGGGATGTCCATTTTGCCTTTTATGCTGGTTTTCTGGATATAATTTGGTTGTGATTGTTGTTGAGTTATTCTGTTATGGGTCCTTCTCTGCCACTTGTTGACTGAGGGTCACTTTGCTCACCACGTCTTATGTGCTGTTGTGCAGGTGTTGCACAACACCCACTGAGCCCAAGAAACAAACTCACACCCACAAATATAAGCCCCCCCAACAATCCCACTATCAATAGGAAATAAACCATTATTAATACAGATGTAATGAGATTAAGAAAAGAGAGTGGATATGAGATGACCTACTGAAAGAGAAATGATTTTGAGAGGGTAGAGGGAGGAACACTAATAAGAGTTGGGATTTGGAGCAATGAAAGGAGAGAAGGTAAAGTTTACCTCATGAATAAAGAAAGAGAATGAAGAGTGTGGAATAGAGTATGCAAAGAGATGCATATAATATTAGGTTTAAACAGAAATTAAAATAGTATAAAATAAAATAAAGTGAGAGAGAGAAAGAAAAAGGAAGGAAAATATTAAATAATTGGCAAAAATATAGGAGATAAACTGAAGAGAAAGATCCATTGGAGTACTATCAATAAGAAACAAGCTAAAATTAATATAGGTTGTATGGGAATAAGAGGAAAAAAGAAATAAAGAAAAGTCTAAGAGATGTTTAGAGGAATGGGAAGTGATTGTGTAATGATAGAGGGAAGGGGAATACTAAGAGCGAGGAACAAAAATTAGACTAAGTGAGGGAAAAATTAAAATTTGGGGTGTAAAGGAAAAGAAAAAAGAGAATAAAGAAGAATAAATGGGCAGGATGAAAGAGAAATAGAAGACAAAAAAGAAAAAAAACAGGCTAAGATGGCATAATTAAAATTTGAGTGAAAAAAAAAAAGAGTAGGTGAGGGATCCAGTAAAACTTGTTATTTTAAATACAGAATTAGTGAAGCTCTAGAGATAACCTTGAAAAAATGATGCAACAACAACTACTCTACCCACAATAAACTAGCAAAGTTTGTTATAGGTGTAGCGAGAACATGGGTATTCTAATAGCTGGGCAAAAGGATGTGAAATGACCCTTGACAAGAGAATTCATTCTGAGTGTCTGGACAGGGAAAAATAGTAAGAGTGTGGAAGGGAAACAAATTGTAGCTAGAGAGAAAACCAAATTTGAAATGAGAATATTGCAAGGAAAGAGGAAGGTAAGATGGGCTAAGAGAAGATAAGTGAAATATATTAATTGAAATACATTATAGTATAAAGTCTAGTGACTTTTTATATACAAATTTACTGGACAAGAAATGAATGTTATAAAGCTCTGCAGGAAAGAAAATATTGCTGATCATGAAGGATAACACAGTGGATTTCATCTCAGTAGCCTCTTGTATTTACCACTGTTTTTTTTTTTTTTCTCTCTGGATCTGCCCCTGGTGATGTCAGGTGTTGACCCCATCTGACCTTAGGCAGCCTGTTCGATACTTCCAATGATCTGCTGTCACTGGGTGTCTCCTTCAATTGTTAATATTGTCACTCTGCACTCAGCAGTCAGGTTTAAACACTGTTTAAACCTGGTGCTGAGCCTCAGTAGTTGAGGAACTCAAAGCAACCAGATGCCTAAACACCTTGTGGCATCTGCAGTCACTCTCTCTTGGTTCTCTTTCTGCTTCTCTGGCTATTGCTTCTCAACCTCTTTCACTGATTTTTCTTATTCTGCTGGAAGCTTTATTGTTGGTCATCTGAAAGACCCTATGTACTTAAGTCTATAGGAGATGGGGATACAAAGACAAATTATATACCCTTCCTGCTTTTGAAGAGCTTATAGTCCTGTAATGCAAGATTGCCTCAAGGACTCTGGAGAGACCCACATACATTATGGTTAAAACACAGAGGAGAGTGGTAACTTGGGCCTAGCACCTTTTCTTTAGAGCAAGAGAGGGTCGTGGAACTGAGTAATAAGAGTTAAAGTAAGGTTTTACTAGGAGAGGAACACTGGAAGTCAGAGAAAGTCTATGCAGGTGGGGGCAGCATAAAGAATTATGGAGATATCTAAATAGTTTGGCAGATCAGGAGGACTGTGAGTATCTAAGTACCCGAGCACTGGCTGCAAAGTATGGTGTTGTGAGTGATAGAATAAGGCTGGAAAGGGAGGCAGTCTCATCTATATCTAGAAGATTCAAGGGCATTACTTTCTCCTTGAAGTCAGTGGAGGCCCACTGAAGGGATTTGTGGGCCTACTAGAGAAAACTGATCATATTTGTATTTTAGGAATATTACTTATGACGTAAAGAGTATGTGCCTACTAGAAGCAGGAAGATCTGTGAGGGGTGTTCTGCTTCAGTCTAGAGCAGGGGTGTCAAACTCATTTTCATGGGGGCAGGGGGTTATGTCAGCCTTGCCATTGCCTTCAAAGGGCCGGATATAATTTTAGGACTGAATAAATGTAACTTCTCCTTAATTAGGGGCAAGGAGGTTGGCACTGCTGCCAGGTAGAAACAAGGTGCCGGGCCAGATAAAACAAGGTGAGGGACCAGATTCAGCCCTCAGGCCTTGTGTCTGACACCTACAGTATAGAGGAAAGAAGAGGACACCCGAGAGGTGACAGCTTGGAAGAGATGCTCCAGGGGTAGAACCTACAGGACTTCATATAAAATTGAGTGCATCTGTGAAGTAAATGAGAGAAAGCAGTTTAGCTAACTACCCCAATACCTTTATTTCTTTTAATTTTTTAAAATTTTAATTGTTGTTCAATTACAGTTTTCTGTCTTTTACTCCCATCCAATCCACCCCCAAGTACTCTCCACCTCCCTCCCATTTCCACCCTCCTTAGTTTTTGTCCATGTGTCCTTTATACTTGTTCCTGTGACCCCTTCCCTTTTTCCCCTGAAATTCCCTCCCCTCTCCCCTCTGGTTACTGTCAGCCTGTTTTCTATTTCAATGTCTTTGGTTATATTTTGCTTGCTTGTTTGTTTTGTTGTTTAGGTTGCTATTAAAGGTGAGATCATATGGTATTTACCTTTTACCTCCTGGCTTATATCACTCAGCATAATGCTCTCCAGTTCCATCCATGCTGTTGCAAAGAGTAGGAGCTCCATCTTTCTTTCTTTCTGCTGCATAGAATTCCATTGTGTATATGTACCATGGTTTTTTGATCCATTCACTTACTGATGGGCACCTAGGTTGCTTCCAACACTTGGCTATTATAAATTGTGCTGCTATGAACATTGGGGTGTATAGGTTCTTTTGGAATGGTGTTTGAGGGTTCTTAGGACATAATCCTAGCAGTGGAATTGCTGTGTCAAAGGCAGATACATTTTTAGTTTTCTTAGAAAATTCCATACTATTTTCCATAGTGGTTGTACCAGTCTGCAATCCCACCAGCAGTGAACTAGGGTCCCCTTTTTCCACACAACCTCTCCAACACTTGTTGCTTGTTGCTTTGTTTATGATGGCCATTCTTACCGGTGTAAAGTGGTATCTCACTGTGGTTTTAACTTGCATTTCTCTGATGGCTAGCGATATTGAGCATCTTTTCATGTGTCTCTGAATCCTCTGTATGTCCTCCTTGGAGAAATGTCTGTCCAAGTCCTTTGCCCACATTTTAATTGGGTTGCTTATCTTCTTAGAGTGCAGTCATGTAATTTCTTTGTATATTTTGGAGACTAAACTCATGTCTGAGGTATCATTGGCAAATATGTTTTCCCATATAGTTGGTTCTCTTTTTATTTTAATGCTGTTTTCTTTAGCTGTGCAGAAGCTTTGTATTTTGATGAGATCCCATTTGTTTATTCTTTCCTTTACATACCTTGCTCTGAGGACATATCAGTAAAAATGTTGCTGCATGAGATTACTGATATTTTCCTGCCTATGTTTTCCTCTAGGATTTTATGGTGTCATGCTTATATTTAAGTCTTTTATCCATCTTAAATTTATTTTTGTGTATGGTGTAAGTTGGTGCTCAAGTTTCTTTTTTTTTTTTTTTGGCACATAGCTGTGCAGTTCTCCCAACACCATTTTCTGAAGAGGCTATTTTTACTCCATTTTATGGTGTTTTCCCCTTTGTCAAATATTAACTGACTGTAGAGACTTGGGTTTATTTCTGGGCTCTCTGTTCTGTTCCATTGGTCTATGTGCTTGTTTTTATGCCAGTCCCAGGCTGTTCTGATTACAGTGGTCTTGTAATACAGTTTGATATCAGGTATTGTGATCTCTCCTACTTTGCTCTTCTTTCTCAAAATTGCAGCTGCTATTCGGGGTCATTTATGGTTCCATATAAACTTTTGAAGTGTTTGTTCTATGTCTGTGAAATATGCCATTGGTACTTTACTAGGTATTGCATTGAATCTATGAATTGCTTTGGGCAATATGGACATTTTGATGATGTTAATTCTTCCAATCTATGAACACGGTATAAGTTTTCATTTGTTTGTGTCTTCCTTGATTTCATTCTTCAGTGTTGTGTAGTTTTCTGCATACAGGTCTTTTATCTCCTTGGTTAGGTTTATTCCTAGGTATTTTATTTTTCTTTTTGCTATATCGAATGGGATTTTTTTCTTGATTTCTGTTTCTGCTATTTCATTGTTGGTACACAAAAATGCCTTTGATTTCTGGATATTGACTTTGTGTCCTGCTGCTTTGCCAAATTCATTCATTAGGTTGAGCAGTTTTGGGGTAGAGTCTATAGGATTTTACATGTACACTATCATATCGTCTGCAAACAGTGACAGTTTTGTTTCCTCCTTTCTGATTGGGATGCCTTTTATTTCCCTTTCTTGTCTGATCACTGTGGCTAAAACTTCCAATACTATATTGAATAGCAGTGGTGAAAGTGGACAACCTTGTCTTCTTCCTGATCTTAGTGGAAAAGCTTTCAGTGTTTGTCCATTGAGTATGATGTTGGCTGTAGGTCTCTTATATATGGCCTTTATTATGTTGAGGAATGCTCCCTCTACTCCCCTTTTGCTGAGTGTTTTTGTTATAAATGGTTGCTGTACCTTATTAAATGCTTTTTCCACATCTTTTGGTATGATCATGTCATTTTTGTCTTTGCTTTTGTTTATGTGATGATTTACATTTACTGATTTGCAAATATTGACCATCCTTGGGTCCCTGGAATGAATCCCACTTGGTCATGGTGTATGATATTTTTAATGTATTGTTGGATGTGGTTTGCCAATATTTTGTTGAGGACTGTAGCATCTATGTTCATTAGCAATATTGGCCTGAAATTTTCTTTGTTTGTTGTGCCTTTATCTGGTTTTGGGATTAGGATGATGCTGGCTTCATAAAAAGAGTTTGGGAGTCTTCCATCACTTTGGATCTTTTGGAATAGTCTGTGAAGAATAGGGGTTAACTCTTCCTTAAATGTTCTTGAGAATTCTCCTGTGAAATCATCTGATGCAGGGCTTTTGTGCGTTGGGAGCTTTTTATTACTGCTTCAATTTCACCTGCTGTTATTGGTCTGTTAAGGCTTTCTGCTTCTTCTTCACTGAGTTTTAGAAGGTTATATTTTTCTAGAAATTTGTCCATTTCACCTAGGTTTTCAAATTTCTTGGCATACACCTCTTCATAGTAAGTTCTTACAATCCTTTGTATTTCTGTGGTGTCAGTTGTGATCTCTCCTCTTTCATTTCTGATTGTGTTTATTTGGGTCCTCTCTTTTTTTTTTATGAGCCTGCTTAAAGGCTTGTCAATTTTGTTTATCTTTTAAAAAAACCAGCTCTTGGATTCATTGATCCTTAGAATTGTGCTTTTATTCTCTATGTCATTTAACTCTGCTCTGATCTTGGTTATTTCCTTCCTTCTACTAGCTCTGGGCTGTGTTTGTCATTGTTCCTCAAGTTCTTGTAGGCATAGGGTTAGGTTGTTTGTTTGAAATGTTTCTATCTTCTTACAGTAGGATTGTATTGCTATGAACTTCCCTCTCAAGACTGAATTTGCTGTGTTCCAAAAATTTTGGGTTCTCGTAAGTTCATTTTCATTTATTTCCAGAAATTTCCTGATTTCTTCCCTAATTTCATTCTTGACTCTTTCATTGTTTAATAGCATGCTATTCAATCTTCATGATTTTGAGTGGTTTGAGTTTTTTACCTTGGGGTTGGTTCTAGTTTCATTCCCTTGTGGTCAGAGAAAATGCTCGGTATAATATCAATTTTCTTGAATTTGTTGAGGCTTGTATTGTGTCCTGTCA
The DNA here is from genome assembly GCA_004027735.1 of Carollia perspicillata. NCBI lineage: Eukaryota > Metazoa > Chordata > Mammalia > Chiroptera > Phyllostomidae > Carollia > Carollia perspicillata. The sequence continues at coordinate 12,540 of PVKM010027637.1, forward strand.
TGTGGTCTATCTTTGAAAATGTTCCATGTGCATTTGAAAAGAATGTGTATTTAGCTTCTTTGGTATGAAGGGCTCTATACATATCAGTTAAGTCATTTCATCTAGGGCATTGTTCAATGCTACAATATCTTTGTTGATATTTTGTTCGGAAGATCTGTCCATTTTTGACAGTGGGGTGTTAAAATCCCCTACTATAATTGTGTTGCTATCATTATCTTTCTTGAAGTCCTCTAAGGTTTTCTTTTTGTACTTGGGTGCTCCTATGTTGTGTACATATATATTTACAATGTTTATGTCTTCTTGGTGGAGCCTTCCCTCGAGTATTATGTAATGACCTTCTGGATCTCTCTTTATGGCTTTATTTTTGCAGTCTATTGTGTCTGATATGAGTATTGCTAGCCCAGCTTTTTTTTCCTGTTCATTTGTTTGGAAAGTTTGTTTCCAGGCCTTCACTTTCAGTTGGTGTAGGTCTTTTGTCTTAGGTTGGTCTCTTGTAGGCAGCATAACCGTGGGTCATGCTTTCTTATCCATTTAGCTATTCTGTGTCTTTTGATTGGAGCATGTAATCCATTTACATTTAAGGTTATTATGGATAGATACTTATTCATTGTCATTTTTGTACCTATGTTTTTCTCTGTATCTTTTTCTTCCTTTCTTTATGCAGTCCCTGTAGCATCCCTTGCAGTGCTGGATTGGTGGATGTGCATTCTTTTATACTTCTTTTGTCTTGGAAGCTCTTTATTTGGCCTTCTATCTTGATTGAGAGCCTTGCTGAGTAAATAAGCCTAGGTTGCAGGCCTCTGGTTTTCATATTTCTTGCCATTCTCTTCTGGCTTGGAGCATTTTCATTGGCAAGTCAGTTGCTAACCTTATTGGGGCTCCCTTGTATGTTACTTCCTTCTTCTCCCTTGCTGCCTTTAAGATTCTCTCTTTGTCTTGGAATTTTGCCATTTTAATTATGATGTGTCTTGAAGTGGGCCTCTTTGGGTTACTCTTGATTGGGACTCTCTGTGTTTCCTGGATTTGTGTGGTTTTTTTCTCTCATCAAATTAGGGACGTTTTCCATTATTACTTTTTTAAGTAGGTTTTCTATCCTTTCTTCTTCTTCTCCTTCTGTTATCCCTATTATATGGATATTACTACTTTCATATTGTCTTGCATTTCTGTTAATCCTTCTTCATTCTTTCTGAGGCTCTTTTTTTTTCTTGCTCTTTCTGGGTGTTTTTTTCTAGTTTGTTCTCCAACTTGCTGATCCGATCTTCTGCTTCATTAATCCTGCTTTTGATTTCTTCCACTGTGTTCTTCAGTTCAGAAATTATATTCTTCATTTCCTCTTGGCCCTTGTTGATGGTTTCTATTTGCTTTTTCATGTTGATATTGTTTGTAGTGAGCTCATTGTAGTTTTCCTGTAGTTTCTTGTAGGTCATTGTGAGCTCGTGGAACTTCCTGATAACTAGTTCTTTTAATTCAATATCTGATAGCTGACTTGCCTCCATTTCATTTAGCATTCTTTCTAAGGATTCCTTCTTTCCTTTCATTTGGGGATTGTTTCTTTATCTTCCCATTGTTTGTGAGACTCTTCTTGTTAGCTTCAGCTTCCTAAATGGATGTGTTCTGGCTCCCAGGGTTTATGGTGTGAGCTGCTGTGGTAGAATGCCTGTGAGATTCAGTGGTGCAGTCTCCTTCAGGTATCCTCGTGTTCACCTCTTCCACCTACTCTTTTTTGTGATTAGTTGGCGGGGGAGGCAAAATGTTTTAAGACAGCAGGAGGGTATTCTATGATATTTACAGTAGCAGCCAGTATAGAAGAGATAGGAGATCCTTTTGCTATGTATAGTGTTAACCATGATCTTCAACCCAACTAGCCATTTTTAAAAAAGGATGGGAAGAGGTAAGCCTTTTGTTGGGGAGGGAAGGGTTGTGAGTTGTATCTAGAAAGCAGTGAGGTTGTGGGAGGTCAGATTCCTGCATAAGGTGAGAGTAAAGGATAATAACTAGGTGTAGTGTGTGAGAGAATAGAGTTAACCACTAGAATAACAGAGTTCAGGAGACTATGACGTGGGCTAAGATCCAAGAAGGGTATTGTGAAGTATTGACAATTTTGTTAAATAGTGATTATTTACAATAATATTAGAGCAACACTTATATGCCAGAATCTAAGTGATCTGAATAACATGAATAGGGGGTATAGGACTTTGAGAAGTGTGCTGATGGAACACAAGTCAGGTGAAGGAAAATAAATTAGCAATAGATTGTGGAAAAGAGAACAGGGAAAATCTGTCAAATGATACAATATAACCCGTCAAGCAAAGAAGAGTATACAGAAAGAAGAGGAATACAAAAATAGTATTAAAATAAAAGATATAAGAATAATGAAACAAATAATCCAAATATGCAGTTACTTGTAGTTTCTCTGAAGTAGCAAAGTGAAATTTGTCTCAGTGTCTCAGTTGTTGGGTTTCCCCCTCTTTGAGTCCACCTCTGATCCCTTCACAGTTCTAAGTTTTTTTTCTCACTTGTGGGTATTTAAAAAAAGGGGGGCAGGAGAAGGGAGAAAGAAGAGACAAAATTGGAAAGGAAAGAAGAAAGAAAGAGAGGAAAAAGAAATTGAAAGATAAAACAGTAATAAAAGTTTAAAAATTTACTTAAAAAATAACATTAAAAAAACCCTATACACCTCTTACTGGTTTCAAACTGGCTAAACTGGTTTTTCTGGTCTTGCTGGCTGCAGCTGGCTAAGGGGTGATGGGTGTGGCATTTCTCCCTTCCTGATGTTTACTCAGCCTGTCTTGCAAGCACTGTCCTAAGAGCTAGTCTGGCTCCTTTCTCCAATATCTTAGGTGGGGGATTCCAGGTTTTCTTCAGAGTGCTTTTTCCCCGGGGGCTATCGCTGTAGGCTGGGGTGCAGGGGCACCCACCTTGGTAGGCTGCCTCAGTTCCATGGGTTTGGGTGTGAACCCGTCCTAGTGCTATTGGGGAACACAGTGACTTCCGAGTAACCTCCGGGGGTCTCTGCCCATCTGGGGAGTCGGCCATGGAGCTGTAGCAGCAAAATCCCTAAACAGTCCCACTCTTTGATAAATTCCTCCTACTCAAGTCTGCCACCCCTTGTAGCCCAATTCTCCAGCCAGACAGCAGACTATCGGAGTCAGTGCCCGTCACTGCTGGACCCAGCTCTCCTGAGCTGGCAACATTAACTCTGCGGGTGATCACGGCCCCTGTGTGTTTTGCCTCTTTGTCCTTATTCCCCTCTCTTCAACCAGGTCTCTCCTTGTGCTGCTCAGACCCTGCTAGGTTGGGGAGGGAGGGAGCAGTTCACTGGGCTCTCTCCCAAGGTCTCTGTGGCAGGCCCTCCACTTTCAAGGAGTCTGTGGTAGACTTGGTGCCAGCACTGGGAGCCTGGCCTGGGGCTACAGCCACCCCGGTCCCCACGCTGGTCCCTGGGACCTTAGTGTCCTGAAATATCCTTCTTACCATCTGGTTTTTCAGTGTCCACTACAATTTTTGGACTCTTATTTTCAAATATGCTAGGGTACTGTTGGCTGTCTGCTTTGTTCCTCCATGGATTGGCCAGGTTTTCCTCCTGTGTGTAGGGGGAAGTTAAATTCACTCCCTCCTACTCGGTCCTCATCCTCTAATCCTCCCAATACCTTTATATCTTCTGTCTTGGGCACCTGAAATAAGGGTAGTGTTTTTTTAACAAACTTTTAAATTTTATATTGTTTTGTAGTTACAGAAAAGGTTCAAATATAGTGCTGTTTTTGTCCACATCCAGTTTCCTGTATTTGTCAAAACTAATGAACAAAAACTGATGCATTATTTTTTTGTTAAAGTCCATGCTTTATTCAGGTTTTCTTAGTTTTTCAACTAATGCCTTTTTTCTGTCCCAGCATTCCACACAGAATATATCACCATTAGCTATCATGCCTGCTTAGGCTCCTTGTGGCTTTGACAGTTTCTCAGACTCCTTGCTTTTGGTGACCTTGACAGTCTTGAGGAGTGCTGGCTGGATATCTATTTTTCCTTCCGCTTCCATGATTTTTTGCTTCACATACTATGCTACTCTGTTCTTTGATCTTTACACATTTAGGATTCCTATCTTATTGAAGGATTGACCAGTTTTATCATTATATAATATTCCTTAATATCTCTAGAAATTGTTTTAGCTATGAGTCTATTTTATCTGATTTTAATTTATCCACTCCTACTTTCTTTTAATGTTTGTATAATATGTACTTTTCCATTCTTTAATTTTCAACTTGCCTCTATTATTATACTGAAAGCGAGTTTCTTATAGATCACATACAGTTATGTTTTTTTTAATTCACTTTGCCAACATCTGTCTTCTAATTGGTATAATTAGACCCACTTACATTTAATGTAATGATTGATATGTCAGGGCTTTACATCTGCCTTTTTACATTTTGCTCTTATTCTCTGTTTCTCATTTTTCAGTTTTCTTTATCTTGCCTACCTGTTGATTGCATAAGCATTTTTATAATTCAATTTTTATTTATCTGTATTTTTTTGGTGTAACTCTTTGTATAATATTTTTAGTGGTGGCTCTAGGTATTTCTGTTTCCTTGCCGAGAGCTTCATGTTTGTAATTACTCACTGAAGCACTTTTCCAATGACTGTTTTGGAATCTTTGTCTGATAATTCTAATATCCCTGTCATCTTGGTGTTCACATTTATTGATTCTCCTTTATCATTCAGTTTGAGATCATCCAGGTTCTTGGTATGACAGTGATTTTTATTGAAACCTGGGCATAGTGTATATGATGTGATGAGAGTCTGGGTGTTATTTAAACCTTTTGTTTCAGCTGACTTCCTCTGACACTGCTCTGGCAAGCAAAGGAGGGGTGTAGACCCTGTGTTGTTTGTGCAACATAGGGGAGAAGTCCAGGTTTGCCACTGAGCTTGTATTGACACCCAAGGGCAACACACTGTTACTGCTCGTCAGAGGGAGGACTTCTGGGTCTGAGTGGCCTTCCACTGATTCTCCTGGCTTGAAGGAGAGGAATGCCTCACTACTGTTCCCCAGATGGCCTTCATTAACCCCAGGAAGGGACAGAAGTCCTGCCTCTCTACTCCACCTTCGACAACTCCCCAGGGTGAAAAGGGTGTTGAGGATCCTCCTTGTTAGAGCCTGAAGAGAGTGTAAGTTAGGGTCCCCACACGATCTTTGCTGCTGTGGGGAAGGGTGGAACCACCCAGTTTTTCTGTTCTGTTTGGCTGGAGCACAGTAGTTTTGTCTAAAAGTTTTCTGTCTGTCCAGGTTGCCCACTTCCTTGATCTTTGGCTAAAATAAGCAGCCTTTTCTTGAGTCTTTTACTGCCTTCATCATTGGCATTTTCAGGTTACTGGCTTCTTTAGCTCTAAGTCAGAGATCTATAAGGCAAAATGAAAACCCAGGGTACTCACCCCCGTGTTTTCCCTTGGATCCTGGAGTCTCTGCATGTTTTTTTCTTTTTTTACTATGCACTTCAGAGGCTTCTTACATTTGTTTTATATGTAATGTCCACCAGAGTTTTTAATTGCACTTAGGAATAGATAAAAGTACATCTACAGTCTCTCCCCTGATGTAAAGTCACTACATTCACCTTCTAGTATAATGTTCCAATATATGGATACACCATATTTTGTTTATCCCTTCATTGGTTCAGGGCTTCTTTGCACTTTTTGGCTATTTTGAATAACGTTGCTATAACACTGGTATTCAAGTTTTTTGTGGACACAGGTTTTCACTTCTCTTGACTATATACTTAGGAGTAGAACTGGTGTTGACTATTTACATTTAAAGTGATCACTAGTATAGGTGTATTAAAACCTACCATTTTAATAACTATGTCAATTTATTGCATTTAGTCTTTGTTTTTTCCTCCCACTTTTTCTGCCTTCTTTGATTTTAATTGAACTTCTGATGAGTATATTTATCATCTATCTTGGCTGATCATTTATGCCTAAAAAAGTTTTAATGGTTTCTCTATAGTTTACAATAGACATTTAAAATAATCTTAGTCTACCTTTAAATAGTATTGTAACATAACACTTTATTTTTTTTTATTGTTTTTCAGTACAGTTTTCTGTCTTTTATTCCCATCCCAGACCTTCCCCCAGTGCTCCCCACCTCCCTCCCCTTTCCACCCCC
>PVKM010027638.1:0-18710 GCA_004027735.1 Carollia perspicillata
TTTTTTTTTTTTTTCACATAGCAGCAGTCATGTAAGTTTCCCCCATGAGTTTTTGGAGCTTGATACATCATTTATTTTTATTTCTGAATAATACTCCATTGTATGGATCACCACAGTTTATTCATTCACATGTTGGCATATCGGTTGCTTCCAAGTTGCACCAGTCAATCAACTGTTAATACTAGAATAAATTTGCTATAAACATTCATGTGATTTTTTTTAGAACATATATTTTGGGTAAACATTAACTCATCTCGGTGATGCCAGGGGATGTGATCGCTGGATCTTATCAAGGTATAGTTTCATAAGAAACTACCAATCTGTCTTCCAAAAGTAGCTGTACCATTTTGCATCTCCTCCAACAACAAATGACATTTCCTCTTACTCCACATTCTTTCATCATGTTACAGTAAGATTTTAATTCTCCTTACTGACAAGACTGGGAATTAATCAAGCTATAAGTTATTTTCCAGAAAAGACCCTAGGAAACTTCTTTTTAATGATGCCAATAATAAGCGAGAGTGAAAAGGATGACATTTTTATAATGAGAGTTAATATTTGCCTTCAGTCCTGCTCTGGTATAAAGCAGATTGACATAGCATTTCTAGTGTTAACAGTTCTATGAATTATCTGATTTCAAATTGCTTTATGAACACTGAGCTAGATTTTTCCTTCCACAGGTGGTGGTATGAGCCTCTCCCCCAGATGGCAATGCATAGAACACCTCCTTTCACTTCTCCTGCAGATGCTCAGAGACACCTGGTCATACACCTAAGGATGGGAAGCCAGAGCAGTTCAAACTGAGGTCATGCACCCGCCAGGAAAAGTGCCCTATGCATAGCCTTGCTGGTCATCTAATTAACCGTCCATAATATTGGTCCTTTCTTAAAAACTGGCCCATGATCATTTGAATAAACACTTAAAAATAACCTAAATTCATTAGTATCTAATAAATAAGCAGGGCTGCCATTGAATCTATCATATACATGTACTGACATATAAAATAAGTTGAAAGTGTGATTGCTTATTTTATTTCTCCAAATACTGTGAAAGGGCCATTTAGAAACTAGAACATCTCACACCTGTATAATTAAATGCTTATCCCATAAAAGTTTTCACATGGCATTTAGATTAACATGCATGTATATGTTCATTAAAATACATTATATAATAAATATTATTTATCCATATTTTATGGTTGCATATTCGTGCTTGTAAACTATCAGTTACATTTTAAGTCACTCCCAAGTATCATTGAAAACAAATAAATAACTATGGAAAGTTGTAATCTATATAACTAATCAGTTTATCTTTTTTCAGTAGAATTCAAAAGAAATAATGCCCAGGTCCATCTATAGTAATATAAGACATTAATAAAATGGTGTTTTTGTTATGCTAATCTTGCTGTGTGTAATTTTACTGTAGAATAAGGAGAAATTGCCTATTTTTTTCTGTAATAATGACAACTTACATTTGGCAAATCATTAGACTGAAAGAACCTCTTACAATTTCATCATAACCCTTTTGCTTAAAGATCTTGGGATCTAAATTAATCACTTAATACGTACTTATAATGTCACCTTTTAAGTCAAGATTGATAGGTGTGATTTGGATATCCAGGTACTCTCAGGCACATCATACTAATTGACATATAACTACTGACAATCCTTTCCTGTGGGACTTGGAGTTTTAATAAATTTAAATATTCAAAATATTAAAAGTAAAGAAATATTTGAATATTCAAAAGAGACAGAACGTGTACAGAGGGGACAGACAGTGAAGGAAGGAGACTTGACTCTAGGTGGTGATATGCAATATGACATACAGATGATGCTTTATAGACTTGTACAATTGAAACCTATATAATTTATTAACCAATACATTCAATGAAAACGTTTTAAAATATTCAAAAGATCACAGGTGGCATCTGTATTTATCATTGGCTACCTGATTTATCAATGGCTGCCTGCTTTTATACCTACATAAAATTTACTTCGATGTTTTATACATCAATTATTTCAAAATCTTTTCAATGCAATATTGAAACTTACAAGAGAGAAATGGAATAGCAATAACCGATTTTGTGAATAATTTTCAACGACATTAAATACACTACGATCTGCAGTGTTGTGATAGAGACCCAGTGGGAAAACCAAAGGGAGACACAGAGGAGCCGGAGGAGAAGCTCACCGCGGAGGGTCAGGAGAGGGTGCCAGAGTTCCATCTCACACTTTGTGTTTGCCCAGAGCCCGCGCTGCGCCCGGACCCAGGAGTCTCAAAGTTCAGTGACAAAGTGCTTCCCACTTGCCTCCTAACGTCGAAAAAGCATGTATCCATTGACTTGATATTAAATGTTTACAATTTTAAATTTCTTGGTTTTACTTTGAGGCATCTTTTGCCGAAAGCAGACATCAATTCTAAGGCACTAAATATGGAAGAAAACTTGGTACGTAATGAGCACAATAGGAGGTTTCGGAATAAAACAGATTCGCCTTCTATGTCCGGCAGTTTCAATGTGGGACACCACATCGACATTCAGTTTCCTGGGTTCCAAATATGCAGAATGAAGGTAACAGTTTCTTATAGAATCGTGTCATAATAGATGTTTACAGTTTAGGTATATAGTATATTCTTCATCACAATGAAAATGTTCGATTACATTGAGGAGAAAATGTCTTTCTTTAATCCAGTATGAAATAGTTATAAGAGCTTTTCCCCTTGGTTCAGGGCATTGAAAAGATTTAATTAAACAAACTATAAACAGTATTTGGTAAAATATGTTATACAAATCATGTGTGTGTGTCTATGTGTATTTGTGTGTTAAAGTAATACGACTATTTTTTTCATTAACTTTGGAGAATTGCACAAGTATACTTATTCTATTAGACCTATTTATTTTATAAAATTTTGTAGCTACCTTGCTTCTCTGAAGAACAGCGATAAATAATGCTTCTGAGATAAATAATGCTTCTGCTATGCTTGATCTCCTAGTTGGGATGATAGTAGTAGCACATGTTTTGAATTTTTCTTCCTAAATCTAATGAAGGTACTCTCATTGGCTCTCTATTACAACACTTCAGATCATATTATATTTAATGCCATTTAAAATTATTCACAAAAAAAATGGTTATTGCTATTCTATTTTTCTCCTGTAAGTTTCAAAATTGCATTTTAAAACTTTTGAAATGATTGGTGTATAAAACATTCAAGTAAATTTTACATAAATATAACAACAGAAATACTCTAAATTTTATAGGCAATGGCCATGGTCTTTTAAAAATTTCTTGACTATGTTCTCTGCAGGAGGGTAAAAAACATACAATGTTAAAGGCTTAAACTTCAATAACTCCAGAAAGGCCATAATGCACTTAAAATATTTAAATTAAATGTCAAATATAAGAATTGCTGAATAAAATGAAAATTTATGTTTTTATTTTTGAAGTTAAAGTAATTGTAATTGTTTCTTGTTCAATTTTTAAACGAGAAATTTATTTGAATAGTTTTAAAGATTATAATTTTGTGGTTAAAATTATAATACCTAATCTTGTAGATGTGAGGCAATTCACTTTGTTTCAACTACTTTATTGAATAAATTGCTCTCAGGAAAATAAACAAGAATCCAGAAACGTCTCCCTATTATTCAGATACCGCTATCTGGCATGGAGGGAGCAGTAATGGTTTCTTTCACAGGACTAAGCTATTTCTAGAGGGAACTCTAGCCTGACTGCAGTTTAAATTCCATGTCTGTCTAAAAGTTCCCGAGCTGCAGCAAAGCGATACTCCCCCGTCGCTTCAGCAGGTGTTCAGTCGTTCGCCTGTAATGAAGTCAAATACGTATTAGAGAAGCTGGAGTTGCTCCTGCATCTGATCTGTGACCAAGAAGCACCCATCTTCAGATCAATCAGAAGAGTCGGCCACAGCCTCTTTGATTTGTGCATTTATCACTTCTGTTCAGTGTGATCCCGTCAGGGCTGCCCGGATATGCAGTTAGAGCATTACTTTTCCTAGGAAATGTGTATAGTTAAAATTTTTTCACATCATTCATCTCTAAGCCCACTACACTGTCCTGAACCTTTTACTGTCTACTCTTCGATTAAAGTCATTTGTGCAATTTAATTTTAAGAATAAATTATTTTTAAATTTGGAAAATATGTGCATCATACCTTAGGACTGATGTGCTTTTTGAGATTAAATTTAAGTAATTGTTTTGGAGAAAAATGTGTTAGAATTTGTTTATCAGATAACATAAATTTTCACACCCACATTAATATTTTTCAGTCATTTTTTTCTATATACAGTGAATTATTTCCACGAACATGCATGTCTCACTTTTTCTGGAATCAAGGTCCTTCTATTATTGCATTTATCGTTGTCCTCCTCTTTACCTTCCATTCGTCCACATGTCCTGGTACATATATATCACGAATAGTTCCGTACTCGAGGTTGTTCCCCCGTCATTGCCGTTTTTGAAAAATTCATCAGTTACATCTACATTTAGGATAGTTTGTTGACTTCACCTTATCTACTATTTAATTTTATGATCACTGTCTTCCTGGTAATATTTTGCTTTTATATGGTATGTTTGTCATTTGAAAGCATGTTCTCTGGACTCAGGTTTATCTCTTCATATTGATAATATTGCTTTTCAAACACCGTAGGCACTAGGCACCATGGACCATACAAAGGGGACAAGAAAGACTATACTTTCAGGGATCATTTCTATAGTTTGTTACAAAGGGGACAAGAAATCTTTTATACACAAAAATATTTTTTCAGAATATTAAAATATTTTTCCAGCCACTGAGTCATTTAAAGTGTCTAATAATTTTTATATATCCTCTCCTTTGACAACTTCAGTTTCTTGTTGGAAGCTCAAATGTATTCTGCTATGGACATCACACATCAATCTGAAAATTCTTATATTACAGGTACAGGGGTAAGACAGAAGTTTATGTTTACTCTGATTTAACTTCGACCATTCACTGGTTCAATGTGCCACAATATGCTAAGTGTGGGTTAGCCAGTAAGAGCAGCTGCTAACTCGGCAGGGGTCCCGTGCTTTGTCACGCAGCTCCCCTGAGGATGAACTCTGATGGGTGCGGATTCTGGTAAGAGTCATGATCCCTCCTAACCACACTCGCTAACCTGCCAGTATCTCCAGCTCAGACCAAGTCAGGATTCCCCCGAGATGGGCCGCCAGGCGGACCACAGTAGAGGAGGGAACTAGACCCCACTGCACAAGGTTTGGTTTTGTTTATCTCTGTGTTGTGGTACCAGCTCAAAGATGGTTGGTACATAGCTCCCCTTTTCTAACGGACACAATTGCTCTTTTACAAAACCGACTGTAACAATGCCAGCATTTTACTCAGGCTTCACTTCATGCCAAGTGATGGCCGGAGATGAGCTCTGTGCCCAGTGCATCTCAGAGGTAGCGCTGTCAGCACTTTCTGAACAGTTCATCTTGTTTCTGTCAACAACCCCACCCCTTCATCTTGATGCCGGCTTCTGCTAATCAAATGTCAGGGGCTTTCTAGAACTTTCTCTGATAAATTAATTTACTCCCTTCCAAGAGGATCTCTTTGAAAATGAAAGAAAACTTTAAAAAGTGCATGAAATATTTTTCAATTACGTTGAAAATATTGCTATTTCAGTCCTCTTTGTATCACCTATACACATTCCTAGAAGTCTCCGGTGAGTTGTTGGATCTCTTTCCTCTTGTGATTTAAAACTTTCAAGAATATTTATTTAAAATATCAATGTTATTACAGACATGATTTTTCAAATAACAGAAGTCCAAAAAGAAATTACTCATGTATATCTTCCAAACTATAATTTCTGTTTTAATTTGTTCAGGCCATATTTTTTTATTTTTTTGTTTATTGATTTGAGAGAGAGAGGAGAGAGAGACATCGACTTGTCATTCCACATAGTTACACCTTCATTAGTTGACCTTTGTATGTGCCCTGACCAGAGGATCGAACCCACAGCCTTGGTGTATCAGGACACTGCTCTAACCAACTGAGCTACCTGGCCAAGTCCAGGCCATATCTTCGAATAATAAGGTTAGATGTGTTTACATATACATGAAATGCTTAGATATAATATCTTATCTTATTATTTAAATATAGAGGGCCTGGCACAAATAATGCCCCTTTTATTACAAAATCATAAGCATGTAATTCTGTAATGTAACCATCTCACACTCAAGCACACCATATGACACTTTAGGTGAAATGTTCAAACTAAAACTGTAAGTTATTACACCCATATTATTACCCTACCAACCACACTCAGGCAGACCTCACTTCTGCTGGACCCTGCATACTGGTCTGTACATCTTCCTGTCCCTCCCAGCCATTCCCATCCCCTAGCCTGCCCACTACGGCTAGGCAAGATCGGTATTTTGGTGAGTGATGCTCATCGGTTTGCTGCATGCTGATACATACACAAATATATGGCTGTGTGCATAAGCGTATACATTTTGGAATTATATTAGTTGGCATTATTTAATTGCTTCTTTCACTAATAAAAAAACTATAATATTATACATTTTTCTCACCACTCTACTTGTCTCACTTAAGAACTTATTATACAAATTTATGCAGATCAAAGACAGGTTATTTTGCATAATATTCAATATTATGGATGGAATCCATTTTATTTAACTATTTCTCATCAACATTCCAGATGTTTACAGTTTTTACTATAAACATTAAATAATACATTAATACAAAATAATACAAAAAATACATTAACACAAAAATAATGTAAGCAATATGCCCCATTCTGTCTTATGTTTTCTAAGTACCATGCTTCTATATATGATACATCTTTGACTGTAAGCATGACTAGTATTTTTTTAAATATTTTCTTCTAAGAAGTGATGGATACCCAGGTTACCACCAATCTCTCAACATTAAAAGCAATATTGAAAAAAAATAGACATTTTCATTCATGCTCACATGAAACTGATTTCTTTTATAGGATTAGAATTACTGGGTTTGTGAGGTAAAGATATTCTTATTTTGACTAAATAATGCCTTGTGAGATTGCAGGTGGTTCTACAGAGTGTTTTAGTCTAAAAGCCCAAGTTAAAAGGCAAACTGGTTCATATATTTATTCATCCTCACAAAGATTTTGCACTTTCCAGCTTTATGTGTTCCCAAAGACTTTGTTTTGCTCTTTTTTAAGGAACTCTTCCTAGTTCTTTTCTCATAAGAATATCCTTCTCCATTCTTTCACTAACTTCAACTTTAATCTTTTAATTTAGAATTCCATTTCTGTATATTATTCCTTGATCTCTGACAACAAAACTCTTTTCATAGTCTCAGCTAAAATGATTCTGTTCGAAGTCAAACTTCTTCCTGACCAGTAAGTGAGTTTATCTATAAAACAGAAATATCAAAATACCAAGTGATAACGTGCAATTTCATATTTTCTGGAATGACTTTCCTAGCACATTATATTTATTTGCATGTTTTGCTCCCTTAATATGGGACATGAATGATGTGACTCGAGCAATAACATTTATCCCAGGGTATCTGAGAAAGCCATCTGTCTGCATGATTAAAAAGAAAAAGAAAAATATGCTAAGAGATTGTAAACACTAAATAGAGGTAATTTTCTACACTGAACTATTCTTTAATTTTAAAAAGAGAAAAGGTGGTGATAGTAAGCTTATTTTTGCTATCTCTTTTTTAAAATGCTCAAATAACTGAAGTCTTCCATTAACGGGGGGAGCCACTGGTTCCCCTTCCCCACGTACAAACACATGCACGGTCTGCGTCAGCCAGACGTTGCTCTTCTGTCAATGGCTCCTTAGAGAAGAGTGCGTTCACGTTACACTACTGCTCTTGTTACGAAACTCATATTCATACCTAAAACCAAGAAAACCCATGTGACCGTTCTCTGAGCCATATCCATCTTCTGCATTTTGTAACTTACCTAAAGGTCCCAAAGGACTAGGAAGACTAAGATCTGGTTGTATGACTTCTGCTTGTCCACCTTTCTCAAACTATTCCATTCTGTGACCTAATCAAGACTTCCAGATAGCCCAATCCGAAACAATACCAGTTTCACTTTTGGCCTTATTCCCAATTTATTTAATCCTCTTGTCCATATTATCAGCATTTTTGTCCCTGAATGACCTTCCTCACACCCCAGTGTCTGTGTACACACGATGCCCCATGTGTTACAGTAGGGTCCCCATGAACTTGATCCGATGCTGCACAAGTGTGTGTAGTGTTAGCTGCCACAGTCAGTATCATCAAATATGGAATGACACCACACAACACAATTTATTTCTCAACTGGGTTGATCTCTTCCTTGTGGTGATTCACAGATCCTTGTCCCTCTATTTACAAATTGAAATAAATTCTTGACCTATTTTCTCCCCTCCAATACTTGTCTATTAATATTTAATAGACAATATTGAATGAGAGAATATTGAATGAGAGCGTTCAACTATTTAATATTTAATGTCTCTTATTCCAGTCTTGTAACATTTTTATTTGTTAAGTAACATGTTATAAAAATTTATCTTCTTTCTACATAGAAGTTTTGCTAACAGGAATGTAAATGACATTGTAAGTTATTTATTTTAACTTAGCATAAATGATTTTCACCCCTTGATAACTGAATCATTAGATAACTCCAAATAATTTTTGTACATAAGGTGAGGCAAAAGTAGATTTACAGAAAATAATACAATAACAAATAATAATAAAGGAATGAACTATGTTTCGTTTTTATTTAATCTTCATTGTATTTTTCCTTTGCCATTTAGCCCCCTTATACCCCCTCCCCCCAGCAATCACCACACTGTTGTCCTTGTCCATGAGTCCTTTTCCCTTTTGCTCAGTCCCTCCATCCCCTTGCCTCCCCAGCCACCAGCTGTCATAAACTGTTTCATGTACTCACATCCATAACCTACTTTTCCCTCCTCTGTATTTAGAACTTTCATGAATACTTTCTTGTTCTCTATCGGGGGTATCAAATTCATTTTCACTGGGGGCCACATTAGCCTCGTGGTTGCCTTCAAAGGGCCAAATGTAATTTTAGGACTGTGTAAATGTAACTACTCTTTTACTAGGGGTGCTGCTGCTGGGTAGAAACAAGGTGCAGGGCTGGGTAGGACAAGGCGCAGGGCCAGATTTGGCCCGTGGGCCTTGTGTTTGCCACCTGTGCTGTAAGGGCTCCAACAGTTGGAAAATAATGATGCATTCATATTTCGAAGAGCTCACACCCTATTTCTTGTAACCTTTAAAAATTATGCAATTCTCAGTCCCTTATCCCACTGTAATACCCTTGAGAGCAGAATTCATTCCTAACACATTGTATCAGAATAAGCACATTACCTTTACATAATAGATATTCAATAAATGTTTGTCAAGTAGGGAAATTCATTTTAAAATGTAAATATTTGTTCTTTTCTTGGATGGATATTGTTCCTTATCAGCCAACATTTCCAATGCAGTCATTATTGCAGCAATAAGATAAATGCAGATATAAATTGAGAAAAATATATCTGAACTCCACTGTGTACCTCTTGGTTCTTACTTCTGGCTTTTCTGTCCTTTGAATGTGGGACACCTGTGACATGTCACCTTCTAGTCCCTAGAAGTTTGAGAACATCAACACTTCTAGGGTAATACTTAATCAAGGAGGTACAGGTGGTTAGTGAGTTCTCTCCTGTGTCAGAGGCAATATTTCTTAGACACCTGCTGGAAAGTGTTCCGGGCTCAAGTTGGGGCACCTGATACTCACAGCAGTAAACAGCTAAATACTTCATCCTTGAATTTGTGTTTCCTCATTTGCTTCCTGTGATTAACAGGAAAGGAAAATACTCAGGAAAGTTTATGGATGGATTAATATGGAATGTTTGGGCCAGCTGAAAGTGGACTGATGCCCACACTGTATCCCAACGAACACTTGGCCCCACAGTCCAGTTGTAAAGCAAATCTTCCCAGTGAGCAGAGTTATGAACAGTAAATTTAATTATTCACTTTGTATGTAGGATATAATTATATATCAAATGCTGGGCAAAGATGAATAGGTTAGCTGATTTTTTATGGGTCTCTAAGAAATATGATTGGAAGAATGGAAACTAAGAAATTTGGGAAAGAGTTCAGTGAGAGGGCTCATGAAAAGCTGTCGCTATATATGTAAATTTTGGAGTTTCACATTAATGCCCACTATTAAGTGTCCACAACATAGGAGGCATTCAACAACTAACTACTCAGAATGACTCACTCTGTGTATTTCAGCCAGGCCCTCCTGTTAGCCTCTGGGAGCCATAGGCATGGCACCACTCATCAAGAAGTCACTTGTTATCAGGCCAATTGTAGGGGATCCCCTCCACCTTCGAAGAGTCAATGACTCGACCTCATCTGAATGGACAGCCCTACTATAGGTTTCTCTTCACTAGCTGCACCGCCTGTAGTACCTCTGCCCTCACCATGGACTTAAGACTTACAGAATGCCTGACTTCTGAACATAAGATCATAGAGATGCTTCTCAGACCCAAGAATCTACCTATGAGAAAGGAGTTGTAATCGGCTTGCTCTACATCTGGGACACTCAGATTCACAGGGTTGTACAGCTTGTTACAAAGCTCACCTAAGGTGCCAGTTCAGAGACAGTGGCCCAGGAGGTGAGAGACTCATCCTCCACACTCGGGTGTATGCATTGAACCAGTAGGTCCTCAATAACCAGAACATATAGGTCCAGTTGTCAAGATGTAGAAGTAGGATTTTTTTTCATATCTATCACTTACAAAAGTTCACTGGGGAAATTTGCACATCTTTGGCCTGTGCTGAATTGGAAGTCCAATTCCTAAGGCCACTGGAATAAGACTTTCCTAGGGAAGCACTATTGTTCTGGAAGCTATAACTACTGCCCAGTCACTTGGAGTCTCCCATGCCAGAGGACCAGCAGACAGAACAATAATTTATATTGATACAGGTGATTGATCTTAATTGCCATGATTAGCCAGAATCACAACAGTGCCAAAAAAGGGTGTGTTTGAAAGGGCAAGGAGAGATTCATTTGGGTTTTATTCTGGTGCTTCACTGCCTCATTATAGGTGCACGCAGGCACTAGTAGCAACCACAATGTTTATTAAAAAAAAAAAAAAAACTACGGAATTCAACCCTGAAAGGATAATACTGAGCAATCTAAAAATGTCGAAATGCTAGCCTAGAGTAAGAGAAAAGGTGAAAAACAGAGATGATCCATATTAATGTTGACCTTAAAACCAGTTTTTGGAGGAGACTTTATATAGTTCCACTGATTCACTTATACTGAATATTGTTGAAAAAGATCGCAGCGGATTGTCTCCTTGGAAGTTCTGTGAAAGACTCCTGTTAGAGTGGAACACAATTCTAAATGGCTGGTGCAAGGGGGAGGCTCTCCCCTAAATGTGTTGTCTTCATTTCATCCCGTCTGGGTTAAACTTCACACACCGCACATGCTGAGAAACCAGCTGCCCATGCATGTAAGCTGATAGAAGCTCACCTCAGCTTTGTAGAAAACATTATTCTCTGTCTTGAGACTTTTCTGCCACTGTTCTTTCAAATGGCTGAGGGATTACTCTCAGCTATGGGGACAGAGTACACCTGGAAAGGTGACAGAGTTGAGTCCTGTCAGGACAACCCCAGACCACCAGAGGATGGAGTGTTTCTGGTGTAGACCAGACTGAGGTACATTCTACACGGTTCCATTGAGGGTCCTCAGTGGGATCGAGCTTCTCGTGGTCACAAAACACCCGCTCAGTAACACATTTTGGGTTCGCCTTTCCCTCCCCCTTTGTTTCTCTCAGTCTACAGTCTCCAGTTTATCCCCTGGGGAGACTGACAAACAAGCTACCACCGAGAAACCCATGTCTTCTGATCTCATGTTGGAAAATAATTCAAGCTAAGACGTACACAAATACCTAAAATATTTGAATTGTTAAATTCTTAGGCTGAGTTTAATAAAAAAAAATTGAGTCTAGCATTTTGTATTACTAATCAAAAATTATTGCTTATATAAGTAAAGTTATTTTCAAATAATATTGTTCTGGGAAATTTCTATTCTTTGAAAAAATTTTAAACTTTAATTCTTGTCTCAAGGAGAGCACATAAAAGTCCAAGGTTATCACAATCATTGTGTTTTGGAAATTATAAAAATGATATACTAGTGAAAGTTTCTACAAAGTTAGGGATTTCTGTTTTGGGTGGAAAGAGGGAGAGTAACTGGGGAGGCATGCGCCCTGATCACCAGCAGCTGAAAAACAAACCCATCGCTCACCCTACCTATCATGTAAATTCCACTCCAGTTACACATAAGCAAATATTAATTGGCAGCATTAAAAGTAGCAAATGATATTGTCACAATCACAAAAAGTATGAAAAACTTATGTTCCTATTTTAAACCATAAAATGGCTAATTGTGACTTCAAAGTGTTTGTTAGAAATTAAATTTCTTTGTAGTTGGGGAATGGCATTCTCCGAAAATCACACTCAGGCGATTCCAACGCCATTGGTTCTAGGGTTACAGTGCAGCCACGCTGCCAGAAACCATTCCTTGCAACAATACTCGATGCTGATCTAGGAATATATTTTAAGAAAGATTTCAAAGAAATTCCAGTAACCTTGAACTACTGACAGATTTTTAAGAAGGATAGGTATGCCTAATTTAAAAGATTCTAGACACTACCTTCCTTAAAGTTTCTGAACCAAGCAGAAACTTATTTCCTAACCATTATACGTCACACTAAAATAAAGTGGCACCTTTAGGTTCATAGGTTTTGAGGTCTGCTTCCCTTTCATTTCTACGTCAATTTCAGCTTTATACGTGTAATAACTGTATGTACGCATGAGAAGTTGATGCAGACTTTATTATATTCACATATAAATGATATTTTTAATGTGTAGCCCTGTGGAACCAGCAAAATTAGTTTTTGCTTAAAAGAGGACTAACCAACAGTCATATGAGAAAACAAAGCTTTTATTGTCGTAGTAAAAACTCAATCCTCCATTTACGTGTTGATGTTGCAAATTATCTTAAGTTTGAAGAGCGGAATGTGAGAGGAAAACTTTGTTACCCAAATACGATGACGGAGGCCATAGGCTCCCAGCTCTCCAATCTCGCTGTCTAGCACTCCCCTCCCTCGCTCACCACGGAGCCACCAAATCAGCGTCTCTCTTCCTCAAACTTCCTGACCCAGAGCTGAGGACACAGCCACGCAGGGTGTGGCCACTGTCTTCACAAATTTCCCTCTTCTTGCATGTTTAGTTTCTGCTTTTCTGCCAGATTGAAGTTGCCATATTAGACGCTCCCAAAGCCATCTCCCCTTCCCCTTCATTGAATGTATCATGGTTGTAATCTATAATTTTGAAAAAATTTGATTAATGGTTTCCTCACTGAAGTTTAACCTTTACAAGGGCAAAGAAGCATGACTGCCTCACCAATCTTATCATCTCTGTACCAGTCAAGCATTTTGTACATAGGAGACACTTGATCGGCATTTGTTCAATGAATCACTATATAAGTTCATTTATATTTACTAGAATTGGTAGGATCTATGTCCAATACATGTCCATTGTATAGCCAGTGCATTAGATTTATATTGCTACTCTGTCAAATTACTGCAAACTTAGTGCCTCAAAACAAGACAAATGTATCATTTATTTTTGTGGTCAGAATTCCTGATTTTAGAAATCACCCACATTCGTTGGCCCTCTGTCCCCTCCTTCAAAGATAACAACTGACCCTTTTTCCATCCACACATCTGTTTCTGCTACAGTTGAGAATGGTCCTCTGCTTTTAAAAACTCACATGATTACCTTGGACTCACCTGGATAATCCAGGGTAATCTCTCTATTTTAAAGTTCTCAGCTTTAATCATATCTGCAAAGTTTCATTTCTCATATAAGGTAACATATTCACAGCCTCAATGTGCTTTTGTCTGCCTCTTATTTTCATCCCCACTTAAGATCAGATTTGTGGAACTGAATTAGAGGATTAGAGCTCTATTCCCAAGTGTAACACGTGCTGTTTCCCACATTCAAAGTCGTCCATGATGCACCCAACTCTTTTTTAGAGAGAATAAGTGTGAGTTGCAACAAATTGCCCTCAAACTGGGCAAACCCCAGGCTACTGGCCTCCAAAATTCTTCACTGATGTAGCAGACTGATTCTTCATCTCCTACTCTCTGAGAAACATTTGTCTAAACAGAGCCTGCAAGGGTATTTGTCACTTCCAGTCACGTCTAAGTTCCAATTAGTAAATATTATTAATACAGTGGACAAGTACAATGTTTTCTAAGATGTAAAATGATGATCATCCAGCAGACTAGTTTATGACAGGGAGCAGAAGAATGAACACTGTCCTTGGCAATTCAGATGGTGCATAGTGTCATGGAAACTAGTCTTTGTCATTCCCATTGATGGAGACTGAGTAGAATGTGTGTGCTACATCAACACAGCAGCATCCCAGGTGAGAGAGATCTCATCCAGTAAAGACACAACATCCCAAAAGTCAGGTTAACATTATGCAGGTAGGGGAAGGGTTCAATAAGTCTTAAGTCTTTGATAATGCATGAATCTGCAGTTCTTCCTAGGACCTTATATTTATGGATTATTTAAGCCAATAATAATATAATCCTCCTTGGATCTACCTACGTGAGGCTCCTTTGCAACTCTACCAGATACAGGGGCAGATATTCAGCACATCATCTCTGTGACTACAGGAAGTTAGAGTATGTTTCAAAGCTGCAGACAGAATCTTCTGACTCTTCACAGTAAGCATTGAGTTGCCTGTTGGCTTCTCTGAGCCTAATATTTCTTTTTGCAAAACTTCATTGGCATTTACAGAAGCCAGCCATCTTTAAAATTCTTATAATAATCATTGTCCTCACACAAATGCACTGCAAAAACTGCTGCTCATCTGAATACCTCAGTTTCAGGTATATCTGCATGAATACCTGCATGTAATTAAATAGGTTAAAGCCTCAATGATTTCATCAACATTTGATGACATGGGTTAGCGCCATTTTACCTACGATGACCCATGGTGTTCATATTACCACTAGGGTGAATCATTTAACAACTGTTAGTTTCCATAGAAAGCAGACCTGTCTCGCATAGCCCTTTGGCCAAAATTTAGCCCTCTGGACCGTTAACTGTATACTAAAATTACTGAGCAGAGCCGTGGAATTTCATGGGAAAAGATGCAGGAGGCATGACATAGGTAAGGCAAAACATTGTGAAGTCTAAAAACATAGAGACCACATAGAGGTGGGATGTACATCAGTTATTGGTGTGGGAAAAAAATGCTAAGGACCCCAGAAGTTGAAGGGGCCAAGAGATTCTAAGGTGGCCCATGAGAGGTTTCTGATATACACAGCATTCCACAGGTTTTTAAATCTTGATAAATCGTAATTAGGATAAGCGAAAAGAAAACTGCAGCCACAAATATTGCAGAGAAGATTCAGTATATTGATAGCAAAGAGGAGATCAGAAAGCACAATCAGGACCATCAACGGAACAGCAGTTAATGACAATTGTTTTCAACGGTGACACAGGTCACCAGATGACAGTGGAATACCATGTTCAATGATTTTAGAGGAAAAAGATTGTCCAACTGTAATTCTTGACATATAAATGTCTTTCAAAAATGGAAACAACATTTAATCAGAAACTCTACAAACACAAAATTCAAGAAAAGTATAGGGGAAAACCTATGGATCATCAGGCTAGGCAAGTATTTCTTCGGATGCAGAAACAATCATATAATTTAAAAAACCAAGTTGAAAATTATTCACATTAAAATCTTTTGCACTTCTAAAGCCCCCATTAATGAAATAAATATAGAAAGTCACCAGATGAGAGAACATATTTGCAAAACACATACGCGAGAAACAAAATATTTCCAGACAATAGTGAACTGCAAAGCAGCCAGCACACTAAAAGCATTCTGTCCCTGTTGTGCTAGAAGCAAACACTGTTGGTCACTGTGAACGCTTGCCTTCGGATTGCCTTTGCCAGACCACGTGATCAGCTCCCGGTCTACTAATACTATTTATTGAGTTTTCACCCTTTGCTAGAGTCCGTAGTAAATACTTCGATGCATTTGTTGACTTAATACTCAAAACTACCTTATGAGATAGATAATGTTTTTCTCTGGTTAGATAAGAGAGTTGAAGTGTGGCCAAGGTATATAACCCACCTGGGTTCCCACCATAACCGGCAGATTTTGCTCTGAATTAATCTTCTCTCTTCAACCTGCTCTACGCAACATTTCTGCTGTTTTACTGCCTTTTAGGTTGGAAAGAAAGCCCTAATAAAGTCTTCATTAGATAAATGCCGTTGATTCGGCTGTCATATTGTTTAGAGCTCTTCTTAGTCATTGGACATCTTACTTTCTTGACAAGATTTGCTAGTTATCTAGCTCCAAGGTAAGGATCATGGGGCGAAGCAAAGCCCCTTCATACGGTTTCACAGGTCATGCACATTCTCCGCAAGGTAAACATTCTCTGTGACTATCTGTTGCAGGAACAGTATCCAAGCTTTCTATGAGGTCTCTTACCTTTAGAACTGTAACATATGACTCAGTAATCGTTTTTTAATGTAAAGGGTCAGCAGGTAAACATTTTAGACTTTGCAAGCCACACAGTCTCTGTTGCAACTGTTCCTCTATACAATTGTAGTGTGAAAACAGCCATAGACAATGTGGAAATGAAGGAGCCTGGCAGTATTCAACGAGAAAGCCTGAGTCGGGCTCACGGGCCGTCGTTTTCCACTCCTAATCCAAAGCACTGTAGAAGCTTGTCTTACACTATACTGACTATACTGTAATAGATGGAAATATCATTTTAAGATTTGCAAATTTAATGCTTACTTCTCCTTAACTTGGTAAAATGATAGTATGTTTATGCATTTTTAATAGACTGGTAAATTCTATAATGGTAAGTGGAACAGAAAATAAGGTATAATCTGTTGACAGTTACTGGGTGTTTCGAAAACCTCATTGGATTAACTCAAAAATTGTGCATTTTTTAAAGTTGCAGCATGTGGCTCGAGTTATGGAGCAAATTAATATTTTTATTAAACTAATAAAACTCTGAGGAGCCAAGTCATCATTTTCCAGAGTCATCCTTTTCTGCCGATAGGGTTGACAGATTCAAGACAAGCAGGAACCAGCGCTATCTTTTGTGTGCTTGTGTTCCGATGGGGACTGGAAGACCAGATCAGCTCAGAAGGCTTGCAGATGTGAAATAAAAGGGGGCCGGAGGACCCATGGCTGCGTTTGCACGGCAGACGCTCCAGTTGCCGTGACATTTTTCCTGTCCTTTTAGAGCTATTCTCTAATGAAGGATGTAAAAGGTAAAAAATAAATAAATATGTATTTTCAGAGTACAAGCAAATAATAAACTTGAGGAAAAGCATGATCATAATAATTAGAAAAATAAAGCCTGTAATTCCTTGGATGTCTCATTATCACGTCCATATCCATGACAGTGAAGTAAATGTTAAACTTCAATGGTTTCCATAGACAATATCAAGCAGAATGAATAAGAAAATGCTCCCAGTTTTATAACCACTCAATTAAATTAAAATGTTACGTACGCTCATTTACCACCACTCAGATTGCAGCAGTGGCCAGAGGCCTAATTTGGAAGTAACTGATCTATTCAATGATTTATATACATTAACGTGAACTAAATCTATTCTGTGTTTTATAAGACTTTTTGTCTTACTTGGGGAGATTTTTTAAAAATATTTTATTTAGTTATTTTTAGAGAAAGGAGAAAGGAGGGAGAACGAGAAGGAGAAAAACATCAATGTGTGGTTGCCTCTCATGTGGCCCCTACTGGAGACCTGACCTACAACCCAGGCATGTGCCCTGACTGGGATCAAACCAGCGACCCTTAGGTTCATAAGCCAGCACTCAAATCCACTGAGCCACACCAGCCAGGCTTATTTGGGGAATTTTTAATGTAAAAAAAATTATGATGAGCAGTCTCTGTATTGGATTCCAGTTTTTCTGACATGTTTAACACTCTCCACACACACACACAAATAGAAATGAAATCTCTAGTAGAGACAACCAATGTAATATCCTTTAAACCCATGTCTCCCAATGACCTAGCATAGTTTTATCAATTGTTATTTGAAAGTTCATTGAAATTTTTGTAATTCAAATATAATTTAGTCAGAATCATAACCTGTGTCTTTCAGTAATATACGGATATACCTGGCAGGCCTTTCTACAGAATGTCATTGAGTAAAAGACTTCATGCATTTGTTTTAATGTCATACTATCCTCATAACAGGGCAATAAGCCTGTCAATACAGCATTTAAACTGATGACCCCGGGAAAGGGAAGAAAATTGCCCTGTCAAAAACAGCATTTTGCTACTAGCTAGACACGTTTCAAAGGTCCCTCTCATGGGAGAATAAGAAAGCTTGAGAAATAAGTGATGTTTACATTCAAGGTGTTTTTTGAGGTTTCAGAGTTCATCAATTACATAGAAAATAAAATGAATAATTCACTAATGTTAACATAACTTGTGCAAATCATTCTGCGCTCATATCAAATGCGTTCTTTGGTTTAGTATTGGGTTTAATTGTCATCTACAAAAATGTAATATGTGTAACCATCTCATAAAATTGTTTTCAGGATTGAATGAGTAATGCATGTAAAGCATGAATATATATATATTTATT
>PVKM010027639.1:0-18655 GCA_004027735.1 Carollia perspicillata
ACACACACACACACACACACACACGTATCCCATTGGTTCTATTTCTCTGCAGAATCCTAACACACACCCAACCCTTATCCTAGCAAAGGTAAAAACACAATCGGTGCATGTAACACCTTACCAGGGTGGGCTCCAGTCTGTGAAATCACCACGCACAGGCGCCAAGTCTAATTGATTTAACCCACTTAGTTACAGGTGTGCCTCCTTTTAAGGTACCTCCCTTGATTGCATGTCATAGAATCACCTTCTTTTTTTTTTTACAAATTAAAAGTGTGTGGCCACCCTGCATCTGGCAATTATTTTTCCAACAGCATTTGTTCATTTCATGTCTGTGTCACATTGTGGTAATTCTCACAATATTTCAAATTTCTTTTTAAATTTTTTTAATGCATTAATTTTTTTTGAGAGAGAGGAAGGAAGACAGAGAAACATCGATTTGTTGTTCCACTTATTGATGCATTCATTGGTTCACGTATGTGCCCTGACCAGGGATTGAGCCCACAACCCTGCTGTATTGGGACAATACTGCAACCAACTGAGCCACCTGGCCAGGGCTCAAACTTTTACGTTATTATATTTGTTATGATGACCTGTGATCAGCAATTTTGATGTTACTACTACAACTGTTTGGGATCGCCACAAAGCGTGCCCATGTAAAACGACAAACTTAACTGATAAATGATGTGTTTGACTAGGCCAGTGACTGGCCTTTCCCTCCCTCTTCCCTGGAACACAACAATAATGAAATTAGGCCAATTAATAACCCTGCACTGGGCCTAGCTGGTGTAGCTCAGTGGATTGAATGTCAGCCTGTAGATCAAAAGGTTGCTGGTTTGATTCCCAGTCAGGGCACATGCCTGGGTTGAGGGCCAGGTCCCAAGCAGGGGGCGCACAAGAGGCAACCACACATTGATGTTTCCCTCTCTTTCTCCCTCCTTTACCTCTCCAACAATAAGTAAGTCACATCTTTAAAAATGAATGAAGGAAGGAATGAATAAAGGAATGAATAAATAACCCTGCTGGCCTCTAAGTGTTCTAGTGACAGGAAGCTGCAGAAGGAAAGTTGGAAGCTATAGAAGCTGGTTCATGAGGTTTAAGGAAAGACGCCGTCTCCACAGCATAAAAGTGCCAGGTGAAGCAGCAAGTGCTGACACAGATGCCACAGCAGCTTACCCAGAGCTACGATAACCCATGAAGGTGGCTACACTGACCAGTAGATTTTCCATGTAGAGAAAGGCCTGATATTGGAAGATGCCAATGCCTGGCTTCAAAGCTTCTAAAGACAGGCCTTTTCTCCTGTTAGGGGCTAATGCAGCTGGTGGCTTTAAGATAAAGCCAACGCGCCCTGGCTGGTGTGGCCCAGTGGATGGAGCACCCGCCTGCGAACCAAAGGGTCACCAGTTCAATTCCCAGTCATGGCACATGCCTGGGTTGTGAGTGAGGTCCCCAGTAGGGGGCGCGTGAGAGGCAACCACACATTGATGTTTCTCTCCCTCTTTCTCTCTCCCTTCCCCCTCTCTAAAAAATAAATAAAATAAAATCTTAAAAAAAAAAGCCGGTGCTCACTTACCATTCCAAAAGTCCTCAAGCCCTAAGAATTATGCTAAATGGTGCTCACTTCAGCAGCACATATACTAAAATTGGAACCATCCCGAGATTAGCCTGGCCCCTGCGCAAGCATGACATGCAAATTCATGAGGCCTATTTTTTTTTTGGTTTATTTATTTTTAGACAGAGAGGAAGGGAGGGAGAAAGAGAAGGAGAGAAACATCCTTGTGTGGTTGCCTCTCGAGTGCCCCCTACTGGGGACCTGGCCTGCAACCCAGGCATGTGTCCTGGCTGGGAATTAAACTGGCAACTGTTTGGTTCGCAGGCCGGTGCTTAACCCACTGAGCCACACCAGCCAGGGCTTCAATCTTTCTTTTTTTTTTTCTTTTTTAACTATGCTAACTCTACTCTGCCTGCGCTCTACAAACGAACAACAAAGCCAGATGGCAGCTCTCATCTGTTTGCAGCGTGGCTTAATAAATATTTTAAGCCCACTGTTGAGACCTACCACTCAGGAAAATGTTCTTTTCAAAATATTATTTCTCACTGATAAAGCACCTCATCCCAGCAAGAACTCCGATGGAGACATGTTAACACAAGGAGGTTAATAATGTTTTCATGCTGCTACCACAGCATCTACTCTGCAGCCCAGGGATGAACAAGTAGTTTTGACTTTCAAGTCTTGTTATGGAAGAAATACATTTTGTAAGGCTGTAGCTGCCACAGACAGTGGTTTCTCTGACAGATCTGGGCAAAGTGAATTGAGAACCTTCTGGAAAGAAGTCACCATTCTAGATGCCATTATAAACCTGCATATGCCCAGACTGCTGTGGGTCAGTGGGTTGGGCGTCATGCTGCAAAGTGAAAAGTCACCAGCTCAATTTCCAGTCAGGGCGCATACCTGGGTTACAGGTTCAGTCCCCAGTCAGGGCTCATGCAAGAGGCAACCAATCGGTGTTTCTGTCCTTCTCTTTATCCCTCCCTTCTCCTTTCTCTAAAAATAGATAAAATCTTAAAAAAAATAAAAACATGCATAATTCATGGGAAATGGCCAAAACATCAGCATCAACAGGCATTTGGAAGAGCGGATTCCAGCCCTCACGGAGGCCTTGACGGGGGAGGACTTCCGGGGGGGAAGTCGCTGCAGCTGTGGCAGAGACAGCGCAAGAGCTAGACGTGGAGCCTGAAGGTGCCAGTGCGTTGCTGCAACCTCACGGTAATTAACGAATGAGGAGCAGCTTCTTCTGGATGAGCAAAGAGACCGACTGGTTGAGATGGAATCTACTCCGATGATTAAGCTGTGAAAATTAATGAAATGACAGCAAAAGATCTGGAACATTACCTAAACTTAGTTGAAGAAAAAGCAGTGGCAGGGGGTGCAGAGATTCACTCCTATTTTGACAGTTCTACTGTGGGTAAAATGCTACCAAACAGCATAACATGCTACAAAGAAATCAGTCCTGGGCCCTGGTGGGGTAGCTCAGCTGCTTACAGCATCACCCCCATGCACCAAGGTTGCAGGTTTGAGCCCAGTCAGGGCACATACAAAAAATCAACCAATGAATGCGTCAAGTGGAATGACGAGTCAATGTTTCTCTCTCTCTCAAATCAATAAAAATGTAAAGAAGTAAATAAAATCATTTATGAAAGGAAGACTCAATTAATGTAGTAAAATTCATGGTTGTCTTATTTTAAGAAATGAAGTCAGCAACCATCAACACTGAGACAAGACCCTCTACCAGCAAAAAGATTACGACACATTTCTTAGCAAAAGTGTATCTTTCTTTTTTAAAATATTTTATTTATTTGTTTAGAGAGAAGGGAAAGGAGGGAGAAGGGGAAACATCAACGTACAGTTGTCTCTCACACGCCCCCACCCCCCATTGGGTACCTGGCCTACAACCCAGGCATGTGCCCTGACTGGGGATTGAACCCATGACCCTTTGGTTCACAGGCTGGTGCTCAATCCACCAGACCACACCAGCTAGGGTAAAAAAAAGTGTATCTTTCAATTAAGGTTTGTACATTTTTTAAGATATAATGCTGTTGCATACTTAATAGACAGCACAGGTGGCACACACAAGGCCCACGGGCCTAATACAGCCCTCCACCCTGTCTAATCCGGCCCAGCACCTTGTTTCTACCCGGCGGCAACACCGAGCTCTTGCTTAACTGTTAAGGAGTAGTTACATGTATACAGTCCTAAAATGACATTCCGCCCTTTTTTGAAGGCAACTGCAAGGCTGATATGGCCCCTGGTGAAAATGAGTTTGACACCCTGGGACTACAGTATAAACCTAACTTTATATGAACTGAGAAGTGCAAAATTCTCGTGGCTCCCTTTACTTTCAGTATTGCGATGGACTAGGGCTAAATACAGTATCTCTGAGCTGTACCTACACTCCAAGATCTTCGAGGACAGCTGATTCCAGCAAGTCAAGAGTCCGTGCCGGTACCAGAGATCAACCATGCCTGACTGGGGATTAGAACCCGCAAGCCAGTGTCCTGACCAAGGGTCCACCCCCAACCTGTTGGTTACCAAATGACGCTTCAGCCAACAGAGCCACACCAGCCAGGGCAGTCTGGGTGGTTTTCAAGCTCATTGGTTTTGTAGAGACAGGTCCTGCCAGGCAGGATTTTTTGGGAGGAAGGCAGAGGGTTGAAATTCTGTAAAAACTCGAGGAGGTTAAGCTTTACACAGGAATTTAAATATAATCTGAATCCGCATCACTGCTTCTGACTCAGGGCTGTGGGGTTCTTCAGAGTGGTGTACCTTCTTCTGTCAGTATCCCCAAGAACGAATCAACACCCAGTCTGAGTTCTGGCCAGGAAAACTGCGCACCGGGAATGGCCATGCTGGCTCCGGGCAGTGGCTGTGGATTCACGTTCCAAGACGGAACTCACCACTCTCTAGTGTTGGTTTTTCTCCCCTGTGGAGTGCCATCCACCCAGGGGAGAGCAAAGAACAGGGCCTAACAAGCTTGGCCAGTGGAGTGATAATTATAAATCACAAAGATACTGGTCTTGCCCGGGCTAGTGTGGCTCAGTGGATTGAGTGTCAGCCTATGAACCAAAAGGTTGATGGTTTGATTCCCAGTCAGGGCACATGCCTGGGTTTTGGACCAGGTCCCCAATAGGGGGCGCACAAGAGTTAACTAATGGAGGTTTCTCTCCCTCCCTTCCCCCTGCACACTCCATGAGCTTTAGCACATGCCAGGTTCAAAGCAACACAAAGGTAAAAACACATCCCTACTTTCTTGAGGCCATGTTCTGAGACCACAAAAAATTCAAATGCAAATCTGAAATCTCATCCCTGGAATGCTGAAACCTTCCCATTAGATAACCTGAGATCCAGTGGTGTGGGCCCCGCCCCCCCATCCCCCTCCTGGCCGTAGGTTCTCCATGGGCTCCCGCATAGCTGCTGTGCTCAGGTCCCCACTCACAGCCAAAGGTTCTGGGGATACAAGATAGGAGACAGGCCCTGGGCTGGTGTGGCTCACTGGGAGCATCATCTGGTAAACCAAAAGGCTGCAGATTTGATTCCCAGTCAGGGCACACACAAGAATCAACGAGTGCATAAATGAGTGGAACAATAAAAAATCATCCTCTCAAATCAACAAATCAAAAAAGTTTTAACTTGAACAATTTTTTTTTTAATTTAAAAAGACATTAAGTAAATTAGTAATGACCTGTACTAGGAGTTAAGAGTGGGGATGATCAATGTGTCTTTGCCTCTCATGCTCAGGGGACCTGGCCTGCAACCAAGGCATGTGCCCTGTCTGGGAATCGAACCTGCGACCCTTTGGTTCACACGCTGACACTCAATCCACTGAACCCCACCAGCCAGGGGAACAATCTAATAGGTACTTTTTCCATGTCATGGAAGAAGGAAACGGGCCACAGCAGGCCAAGCCACATGCCCCCGCCCCCCCAAGCTGGGCTCAGGTGGTCACATCAGGAGCAGACTTACCAACAGTTACCTGTTGAAGTCTCTCTTTCCTCTCACGGGCTAGCTGGGTGGCGCCAGGCAGGGCCTGAGCTGACCTCCCTAGAAGCTGGTACCCGTGAAAAAGGATCAAAAGCCAGGACACAGACAGTCACGCACTGAGAGGGGCAGAGGGGACCCTGGCACAGCTGGGGAACTAGTAGGCAGGTGTTCCTGGTGTGGTACCTGAGCAACATGGTGTCTTCGAAGAATCACAGGCGAGTGAACAGTGAGTGTATGAGGGGCAGAGCCCAGGGTCTCACACTCTGGGTCTAACAGCTTATTTCTCATGTTTAACCTGGAGCATGTTTAACCTGGAGTCAGGTGGTTGGATCCAAAGGCTGGCTGTGCCGAGAACCCAGCACATGAACTTCATCTCTCTCTGTCAGTCTCCTCCTCCTCAGAGTGGGAATGCCCATTGTACCTGCCTCTGAGGACTGTGAGAATAATCTGGATGTCAAGTACTTAGGACAGGAGTTAGCAAGCTGCAGCCCCACCGCCTGTTTCTGTAAATAAAGTTTTTTAAAAGATCGCCCTGGCTGGTGTGGCTCAGTGGATTGAGTGCTGAACCAAAGAGATGCCCGTTCGATTCCCCTTCAGGGCACAAGCCTGGGTTACTGGCCAGGTCCCTAGCAGAGGGCTCTCAAGAGGCAACCACACAGTGCTGTTTCCCTGCCTGTCTTGCTCCCTCCCTTCCCTTCTCTCTAAAAATAAATTAATTAAATCTTTAAAATACATATTTTATTGATTCTTAGAGAAAGGGCAAGGGAAGGAGAAAGAGGGAGAGAAACATCGATGGGTTGCCTCTCGCACCCACCCTGACCAGGGACTCTCTCTGCAACCCAGCTCTGTGCTCTTACCAGAATCAATCTGGCAACCTTTGGTTTTGCGGGACAACTCCCAACCAACGGAGCCATACAAATGAGGGCAATAAAATTTTGTTTTAATTCATTTTTTAAATTTGTTGACTTGAGAGCTAGAGAGAGAAACATCGATTTGTTGTTCCACTCATTCATGCATCCATTGGTGGATTCTTGTATGTGCCCTGACCGGGGATGGAACCTGCAACCCTGGCACACTGGGGACAAGGCTCTAAACAACTGAGCTACCGGCCTGGGCTATAAATGAAGTTCCATTAGAACAAGGCCACATATACATTACACACTGTCTATCTGTTTGATGCCACAAGTAGTCGTGATGGAAACCACATGGCCCACAAAGCCATACATATTCACTATCTGGACCTTAACCTGAAAAGTAACCCTGGCTTAAAACAACATGGGGGGCACTGGATGGTGTGGCTCAGTGGACTGAGCACAGGCTTGTGAACCAAAGGGTTGCAAGTTCGATTCCGAGTCAGGGCACACGCCTGGGCTGTGGGCCAAGTCAGTAGGGGGTATACAAGAGGCAATCATATATTGATGTTTCTCTCCCTCTCTCCTTCCTCTCCCCTCTGTCTAAAAGTAAATGAATAAAATCTTTTTCTGAAAAGGGAGTAAAAGAACTACTCAAGAATCGTTAGCTATTATTTAAACCCAAAATCACTTCCGGAATGGTAAACCTGAGTGTTGCACAAAGTATCTAGACACAAGCATTGAAACAATGTCAATTAACAGGAAGCTGATTGATAAATTATGGCACATCTATTCTATGGAATTTTATACTTGTACAGCCATTAAAAAGAATGAAAAAATACTAAGGGAAGGCTAAGTCTATATTCTATATATGCCAACATGCAGAAATCTCCAAGATCTTGCCCTAGCCAGTGCAGCTCATTTGGTTGGAGCATCATTCCATAACCAAAGGGTTGCAAGTTTGATTCCCGGTCAGGGCACTTATGGGAGACAACCAATTAATGCTTCTCTTTCTGGCATATATGTTTCTCTTTCCCTCCCTCTCGCTCTAAAAGCAAGGGAAAAAATTTCCTCAGGTGAGGATAAAAATTTTTTTTTTAAATCTCTATGATCTTTAAGTGAGCAAAGATGATCAAGCGAAAGGTATGATGGTATATGCAATATAATCTCATTACGTTGTCAAAGTAACACACAGAAACAAAACTATATGTTTGCCCTGAAAAGGCATGACCATAGTACCATCGAAGTACTGACAGAATTTTGCTTTTGGTATAAGTAGTTCTGTACTGTTTAACTTTTTTTTCATTGATGAACCAGAGAAATATGAGTCAGTTGCCTCTCCCATACCCCCTTACTGGGGATGTGGCCTACAACCCATGAATGTGCGCTGACTGGGAACCGAACTGGCGACCTTTTGGTTCACGGGCCGATGGTCAATCCACTGAGCCACACCAGCCAGGGACACAGTATTTAAATTTTTAAATGAGTTATACTTCTGTAATTTTTTTCATGACTTAAAAATATTACTTGAGCCTCAGCTGGTGTGGCTCAGTGGATTGAGCGCTGCCCTGAGAACCAAAGGGCTGCTGGTTCAATTCCCAGTCTGGGCAGATGCCTGAGTTGTGGGCTAGCCCCCCCCTCCCACCCCGTGTGGGGCCTGTGAGAGGCAACCAAACATTAATCTTTCCCTCCCTCTCTTTCTCCCTCCCTTTCCCTGTGTCTAAAAATAAATAAATAAAATCTTTTTTAAAATGGAGAAGGAGATGCCCCCAAAGGGGGAGCAGAAGGGAGTTTTAGGAGTAATGCAGCTGTTCTTATCCTGATTGTTAGGCCAAAGGCAGACTATGCATTTGTCAAAACTCACTGAACGGTACACCAAGAAGTGACTTTTATTACATGTAAATTTAGAGATTAGTTCAAGTAAACACACATACAAAACAAACCAAAAAAAAAAACGTTGGGGGGTTAATATTCTTTGAGCAATCTATCAGCACACAAACAGATGTACGAACTCAGGAAATGTTTTCCACCGCAATTCCCTGTTTGTCTCAGGCCCGGGGCTTCAGGAGCTGAAGCTGAAGCTGAATCCCCGGTGCAGGAGGGCGGCGTGGAAACCAACAGCACTCTCTTTCTACTGAACTCCTGGCGCAGGCAGACCTGCGGGGGCCCCGCTGATTTAAAGGCCATTGTTCCCATCTGCTCTGAACCCGGACAGCCACTGACCGCCTGCAGGCACGGGGCCCGACGCCTGGGCCCCTCTCCAGGCCCGGCACGGACCCCACAGCGTAGCAGGAGCCTGGACACGACTGTGTGGCGTTGCGGGTGAGTTAGTTGCCAAGACCAGCGATCTGAGCTCCCCTCCCGAGAATCGCTGCGGCTCCAATCACGGATCGGTTTAAGGAGTGGCGGTAGAAAATGGACAAGACACACCACTGGGCTCGCGAAGCTGCGGCGAGACTCTGTCCGGGGGCCCTGGGACCCGGTCCTCCCGGAAAGGAAACCCTGCTAAGGCTCCATCGCCCCGAGACGCGCGGATCTTGCGGTTCAGGTCAGGAGCCACCGCGGTCCGTGCCTTTTGGACAACGCGGGAGAGGAGGCCACGGCCCCAGCGGCGCTCTGCGTGGGACACGCTCCAAAGCCCGTGTCCCCGTCGCTCCTCCACCCTTTCGCTCTCACTCTAGCCTGCAAGCCTGGCGCTCGCACCCGGGCTCACCCCGAATCCCGCAGGGCTGTGGGTGCGGCGCGTGCCCCAACCACCGCACTCAACAAAGCCCAGGTCACCCCGGAACCCGTAGCGCTTTCGTTGGGCCGGACCCTCGCTTCCCCCCGGGAGGGGCTCGTCGCACGAGCTCAGTGCAATCTCTCTGCTCCTCACTTTCCAACAATAACTGCGACACGCAGGTGACCCCCTCCCCGGTGGAGCTGCGCTGCGTGCGGGCCGCGGGATCCAGGGCGGGCGTGCGGGCGCCGGGCAGGTCCCCGAGGCCGTGGGAGGCCGCGCCGCCGGAGGCCAAGTCCTGACCGCTCGCGGGGCCCGGGGCCGGGTTCCGAGGGTGGCCTGGAGCTCGCCGGGCCGCGGGGCGGGGCGGCAGGGATCCTCACCAGGGTCTGCGGTGGCGGCGGCAGCTCGGGGGTCCCGCGCGGGTCCTGGGAGTTTCCAGCCGGAGTGAGTCACTCGGGCGGGCCGGGAATGCGCCAGGAAACACCCGGCCTCCGCCCCTTCCTCCCGGGGCGGGGGCTCTCCCGGCTCGGCCTCTTCCTCCCCGCGCTCCTCCCTCCCGGCTCTGCCGCGCCCTTCCCTGGGAAGGGACGCGGGAGTGGCGCCGGCCGCGCTGCACTCCGACTGCCCTGGCTGCTCGCGGGGAAGAAGCACGCGAGGGCCTCCTGCAGGCCTGGGTCACCGAGGCTCTGCGCGGGACCTCGGGGCTCCGAACCCGGTCCCTGGGCTCCATGCGGTCAGGGCGGTGCGTAGGTGGCGGGAGCTGCTTGGCGGGGGGCGGTCGGGAACCCCGAAAGCGCGCACACCTGCGCTCCTCTGCCTGAGCGCCGCCGGCGGTGGGTACCTGGGCGACGCGCCCCAGCCGCCAGAGCCCGGCTGGGAGAAAGTGACTCCGACGGGTCCCTACAGCGATCACAGGTGTACCGACCCATTCCCCCTCCGAGCCGAAGCAAACGCCTGCCCAGGCTTGTGGAAGTGGCTGAAAGAAGAAAGCCTCCCTGGAACGAGACCCAGAAAACTCTGAGTCCAGGGAAGCAGCACATCACACGGAAACGCTGAGCAGCGGGGAGCGTGGCACATTCCCGCTCAGGGGAGAAACTGCCCCACATCGGCCTCCCACTCCGCCTTGACCCCCGGTTGCCGGCGCTATTGGAGGCAGTGATGTAGGCGGCCGGTGGGAATTCTAACCACGAGCGTTTGATTACCCCTGGAAGTCCCCTGGATTTTACAAAGTTACAGCAATTGGATGCTGATTCGTTAGTAGTCTCAATTCAGAGAACATTTTTCCCTCACACTCCCACATGGCGTGGACTTTGAGTCCCTAGCCCACACATTTTCAATCAGCAAACTACTGCTTGTTTCTGCCCGGAACTGAGTGTCAAAGTTACATTCCAAAGGCCTGGTTTGTCTGTCTGTCTGCTTGTTTGCTTGCTTGTTTTACGTTGTAAGTGAAATGATAGAATACACAGTCAAGGTATATTGGGATAATTTTAAAATACTGTAATCCCTAAGGCATTAATTTAAAAAAGGCATAACTAAAAATCCAAGAGAGGAAAGAAAATGAAATGCTAAAGTATACTCAGTCTCAGTCTGCCCTTGGCTGGTGTGGCTCCATGGATTGAGTGCAGGCCTGGAAACCAAAGGATCACAAGTTCGATTCCCAGTCAGGGCACATGCCTGGGTTGTGGGCCAGGTCCCCAGTAGGGGGCACATAAGAGGCAACCACACATTGATGTTTCTCTCCCTCTTTCTCCCTCCCCTCCCTAAAAATAAATAAATAAATAAATAAATAAATAAATAAATAAATAATCTTTAAGAAAAAATATATACTCAATCTAAGGAAGGCACAAAATGTGCAAAAAGCTCAAAGGTCAAACAGTAACATAGAGCAAGCCAATTGGCTTAAATACACCCACCAGAGTAATTACATTAAGCATAAATGGATGAAAACTCTCCAATTAAACACAAAGTGTTACATCGATTAACAACAAAATCCAAATATGATGTTTAAAAGAGACATGCTTTAAATATAAGGACACAAAGAGGTTGAAATTAAAAAGATGGATAATAGCCCTGGCTGGTGTGGCTCAGTGGATTGAGTGCCGGCCTGCAAACCAAAGGGTCTCTGCTTTGATTCCCAGTCAGGGGCCTGCTCAGTTAGGTCCCCAATAGGTAGCGCTAGAGAGGGAACTACACATTGATGTTTCTCATTATCCCTCCCTTCTCCTTGCTCTAAAAATAAAATCTTAAAAAATATATTTTTATGAGCCCTGGCTGGTGTAGCTGGTGTAGCTCAGTGGATTGAGTGCAGGCTTTGAAGCAAGTGTGGCAGGTTTGATTCCCAGTCAGGGCACATGCCTGGGTTGCAGGCCAGGTCCCCAGTAGGGGATGCACAAGAAGCAACCACACATTGATGTTTCCCCCTTTCTCCTTCCCTTCCGCTCTCTCTAAAAATAAATAAATAAAATCTTTTTTTAAATAAAAGAAAATTGATTTTATTATTTTAAAAAAGTTAGAAAAGGAAAAATTAAATCCAAGGAAAGCAGAAGTGAAGGAACGAACCGGAAAACAAATGACCAAACAAGAAAATCCCAAAAAGCTGGCTTAAAAAAAAAAAGAAATGCAAATACGAATAGTTCCCTAGTTCCATACTGGCAGAAGAAAAACAAGTGAATCTGTAATTTAAAACTTCACAAAGGAAATCTCAAATTGTATAGCTTCCCTGGTGAATTCTATAACATATTTGGAAGAAACAATACCAATTTCACAAAGCCACAGTACTTAAAATAGTATGAAATAGTATAGTGTTGGCATAAGGATGTACAAATAGGTCAATGGAACAAAATAGTGAGAGAAAAAAAAGGCCTGACAGAGGCTAAATGTTTATGTCCCTTAAAAATTCATATGTTAAAACCTAATACCCAACGTGTTGAGGTTTAGGGGTGGGGCCTTTGGAAATGATTATTAGGTCATCCAGGTGGATCCCTCAGGAATGGGGGGAATGTCTTTAGAAAACAGACCTCAGAGAGATCCTCTCTGCTCTGAGGATGCAGTGCTGTGAACCAGGAAGTGGTCTCCGACCAGACGGAGCTTGATCTTGGTCTTGGGCTTCCCAGACCAAGGAGAAGGGCAACTTTCAAAGGGGAAGGGAAAGTCTTTTATTTTTTTTTAAGATTTTCAGAGAGAGGGGAAGGGGGGGAGAAAGGAAGGGAAAGAAACATGAATGTGTGGTTGCCTCTCAAGCAACCCCTAACTGGGGACCTGGCCTGCAACCCCGACACATGTGACTGTGTGTTTGGTTCACAGGCCATTCAATCCACCAGCACCCAAGCCAGGAGTGTCGCTCCCCTTATTGATGTGCTCATTGGTTGATTCTTGTGTGTGTCCTGACTCGGGATGGAATCCGCAACTTCGGCGTTTGAGGATGACGCTGTAACCAACACAGCCAGCCAGCCGGGGCCCTAGGGTGTTTTTGATCATCCTCACCCACTGCCTCCCTGGTGTGGAACAGTGAGGAGGAAGCCACTGACTCCTGGTTCCTCCCTTAGGCTGGAAGGAAAAAGTGGAAGTTGTTTGCAGTGCTCTGACTGGTCTGCAGGCTGGGCTCCGGGAGAGACTGTTTTCCCGGTCCTAGAAGACTCTGAGCACTGACCCGAAGGCAGGGATACATTTGGATATCAGGCTGGAGGCGGATGAAAGCAGTAGTGGGTGCCGGAGCATGGTGAAAAGCCGCAGGGGGATTCCAGACCTCTGGGCACCCTGGGGCAAGAGATTCTGGGTAGAGAGTACAGAACATCTAAGGCCCGGAGAAGTAAGACTTCTTATAAAGCAGCTCAGCTGTATATACTGGGGAGGGGCTCATATCCTCAGGCCTATTAAACACGCTGCACTCCTAGGTGAAGGTCTCGCTGCCCATCCACTCTCCCCCGCCCCACTGGAACAGTGCACAAAGACTGGAAGATGTGCCTGTTTTTTCTTTTATCTTTTAAAAAGGTTTTACTTATTTATTTTTAGAGAGGGCGGGAAGGGGGAAAGAGAGGAACAGAAACATCAACATCAGTGTGTGGTTGCCTCTCATGCACCCGCTTCTGGGGACCTGACCCACAACCCAGGCGTGTGCCCTGACTGGGAATTGAACTGGTGACCCTTTGGTTCTCAGGCAGGCGCTCAATCCACTGAGCTAAATCAGAGAGAGCTGTTTTCTTTCTTTCTTTCTTTTTTTAAGTTTTATGTATGTATTTTTAGAGAGAGGGAAAGGGAGGGCACAAGACAGGGAAAGAAAGATTGATATGACAGCAATATCGCAATGGGTTGTCTCGCAGAGGCCCCCAGACCAGGGACTGAACCTGCAGTCTGGGTGTGTGCCCTGAATGTGGAGTCGATGTGGCATTTTCTGCTCTGTGGGGCAGCACTGCAACCAACTGAGCAACAGCAGTCAGGGCTGCACGTGTTTTCACAAGTGCCCAATTTTGAACAGATGCTATATATATATATATAAAGCAGAGAAATGTGACTCATTCAAAGGGACAAAATAAATCTCCCAAAACTCACTGTAAAGAAACAGAGGCTTCAGACTTATTTGACAAAGACTTTGAAACAACAGTCTTAAATATAATCGGTGAGGACTAAAGGAAACCAGAAAACAAAATATGAGCAAATTTTGACAGGGTAATACACAAACAAAATGAGAATATGAACAAAGAAATAGCAATTACAGAGATTCACTTTTGGGTCTGCAGCTCAAAATTTGTCACTCTGTCCTAACAAGTAAAATGTCAAACGAGCCCTGAACGAGGTGGCTCAATTGATTGGTTGTCCTTCATCCTGCAAACTGAAAGGTCACAGGTTCAATTCCCGGTCAGGGCACATGCCTGGGTTGTGGGCCAAGTCTCTGATTAGGGGCACGTGATGTTTCTCTCTCACATCTATGTTTCTCTCCTCTTTCTCCCTCCCTTCCCCTTTCTCTAAAAATAAAACCTAAATTCTTTGGCAAGTGGAACAGGGAAACTGAGGCAGGCAGCTGAACAAACTGGCTGAGCATTTTATAGCCAGATACCAAAGGTCACTTCCCTGGAGACGACATCCAGGCCTCAGTCGTGTTTCAGCCCCAGGCCCAGAAAAGCAGCAAAACCAGGTGGGCAACGCCAGGACCAGCTTCAGTGACTGAGGACCCCCTGCCCTGACATCAACCAATCGGTGGAGACCACGACCCTGAAGGGACACACCTGGGTATTGATGAATGTTCTGCTGAAACCGTTCCATAAAATTCCTGCCTGCAAGACAAAGAGAAAAGCCTCAAGTTAAAGGGTCCAGGGCCCGCTCCCCCTTCCAGAAGCGTGCTTGTGCCTTTCTCTCCCCCTCTTCTCCCCCCACAGGAGGGTGCATCTCCTAAACCTTGAGGGTCCCCATGGGACTACTCTGAGGGTCCCCATGGGACTTGCAACGAGGGCCCCCTGAACCTACTTATCCCCTAAGGCCCCCTCTTCTCTGAGTTCCCAGTGAGCGAAGGCAGCCCAGCCTGCGCTCTCCTGTTGTTTCTTCCATGCTAAGCCCCTCCCTGTGTCCCTGTCCCCAGCTTCAATGAACGGACCCTCTCAGTCACTGGGACTCGTGTTGTGAAATCTTTCCCACACGAAGTCAAGAATCCACTCACTACAGCTGGCCCCAGGCAGCCCCGCTCAGGGACAGTTCCCTGTCTGGTAACATAAGCAACCTCAGTGAAGAGAAACACTCAGTGCCAGCTCCCTCTAGCTATGTGGTCCCACTGAAAGGAGGGCAGAAAGTAAGACACACCGGTGACGTTCACGGCCAGTGAGTGACAGAGGCTCACTAAGAGCCTGAGAACTGTTTCGGGTGAGGTAGACTGGGAAACGCTTCCCCTCCCCGCTCATCTTACTGCCACATCAGTGAAGGCCTGTTTACCACAAATCCTTTTACCCAGCACATCAAATAGCTCTTTGAAGAAAAATTACAAGGCATACCAAAGGGCGAAAATCACGATCTGAAGAAACATAGCAAGCAAGCACAGAGCCCAGCTCAGACATAGCAGCCATGTTGGAATAATCAGATCAGGCATTTTTTTAATCTTTTAGCCTCACTAGAGGACATGTTTCTTGATTGGAAAGAGAGGAAGGGGAAGAGAGAGTGAGAAAGAGAGAAAAAGAGAGAGAGAGAGAGAGAGAGAGAGAGAGAGAGAGAGAGATCCGTTGCCTCCTGTACTCACTCTAACAGGGGAATGAATTTGCAACCTATGTTTGTGCCCTCACTGGGGATTGAACCTGTAATCTTTTTGTTGTGTGGGATGGTGTTCCCGACTGAGCCACCCAACCAGGGAAGGAGTGTTTTTTAAAACTACAATTAATATGCTAAGGGTTCATTGTTCAAGTTCTCCATTTCCTTATTTGGTTTAAAGTCATATGACCATCTATGTGAGGGATGATTTATGGTCTTTCTATTCTATTCCATTGGTCTGCAGGTTTGCATGCCATTACCACACTGTTATGATTCCTGTAGCTTTGCAATAAGTTTTTAAAAACTCAGTTGGGCCCTGGCTGCTATAGCTCAGGGAATCAAGTGCAAGCCTGCCACCAGGGCGTTGCTGGTTTGATTCCCAGTCAGGGCACATGCTTGGGTTGCAGGCCAGGTCCCTGGTACATGAGAGGCAACCACACATTGAGAGGCAACCACACACTGATGTTTCTCTCCCTCTCTTTCTCCTTCCCTTCCTCTCTCTCTAAAAAAAAATTAAGTAAAATCTTAAAAAAAAAAACAAACACCTCAGTTGGACCTAAAAGGCATATACAAAACACTCTAATCAACAACAACAACAAAACAAACAAACAAACAAAAAACCCAGAAGTACATACATTTTTCTCAAGTACACAGAGAACATTCTCTAGGACAGACCATGTGTTAGGCTACACAAAAGTCTGAAGAAAACGAAAAAGATTGAAATCATACAAGGCATCCTTTTTTATTACAAGGGAATGGAATTAGAACTCAATAGTGGAAGGAAAATGGGAAAATGCACAAACATGTGGAAACAAACATCACACTCTTAAACAACCAATGCATCAAAAGAAAAAATCAAAAGGGAAATTAGAAAACACCTTGAAACAAGTGGAAATGAAAATACAGCACACCAAACATTATACGATGGTGTGAAAGCGGGACTAAGAGAAATGCATCTGTAAAAGCTTACATTAAAGAAAGAGAAAAGAGCCCCGGCTGGTATAGCTCAGTGGATTGAGCCCAGATCTACAAACCAGAGGGTTGCTGCTTCTGTCCCCAGTCAGGGCACATGCCTGGGTTGCTCACCAGATTCCCCAGCAGGGCGCACGCAACAGAAACAAAGACACATTGGTGTTTCTCTCCCTCTCTTTCTCCCTCCCTTCCTTCTCTCTAAAAATAAATAAATAAAATATTTTTAAAAAAAGAAAGAGAAAAGATCTCCAATCGACAACCTAGATTTACACCTTTAAAAATTGTTTTATTTTATGTTTTTAAGATTTTCTTGATTTATTTTTAGAGAGAGGAAGGGAAGGAGGAAGAGAGGGAAGGAAACATCAGTGTGTCATTGCCTCTCTCTTGCGCCCCTTGCTGGGGTATCTGGTGAGCAACGCAGGCATGTGCCCTGACTGGGGACAGAACCCTCTGGTTTGTAGGTCTGGGCTCAATCCACTGAGCCATACCAGCCGGGGCTAAATTCACACCTCAGGTAACTAGGAAAAGGGCGACATGTCAGCAAAGCCACAGTAGTAGCAGCTGTTCTTTGAGTTCGCTGTGCCTCTCAAGGACAAGAAAGATGTCGGCCAAGAAAGACAGGGACCCAGGGAACATATCTGGGGGCAAGGCCAGAAAGAAGACATCCAAAATTAACGTTTGGGGTCCTAGCCAGTTAGCTCAGTTGGTTAAAGCATCATCCCAGTTGTGGGTGGGATCCCCAGTCAGGGCATTTTCAACCAATGAATGCATACATAAGTGGAACAACAAATCAATGTTTGTCTCTCTCATTTTTTCTCATCCTC
This sequence comes from Carollia perspicillata, assembly GCA_004027735.1. Taxonomy (NCBI): domain Eukaryota; kingdom Metazoa; phylum Chordata; class Mammalia; order Chiroptera; family Phyllostomidae; genus Carollia; species Carollia perspicillata. The sequence continues at coordinate 17,134 of PVKM010027639.1, forward strand.
TAAAAAGAAATACATTAAAACAAACATGCTCTGGTATAGTGGCTTGGCTGGAGTGTTGGCCCATATACCAAAGGTTCAAGCTGTGGTTAGATGTTTCTCTCTCACCTTGACATTTCTCTTTCTCTCTCTCTCTCTCTCTCTCCCCCCTCTCTCCCTTGCCCCTCTCTCTAAAGGTCAATGAATATATCCTTGGATGAGGATTTCAAAAAATATATAGGTAAACAAATAAAAAATAAATTTAAAAAAACCCAGCCCTGGCTGGTGTAGCTCAGTTGCTTGAGCACCGACCTGCGAACCAAAGGGTCACCAGTTCGATTCCCAGTCAGGGCACATGGTTGCAGGCCAGGTCCCCAGTAGGGGGTGCTCGAGAGGCAGCCAATCAATGTATCTCTCACACATCCATATTTCTCTCCCTCTCTTTCTCCCATCCTTCCCCTCTCTCTGAAAATAAATAAGTAAAATCTGAAAAACAAATAAAACAAAGGCAAAGTTGGGACAAGCTCTATAACCTAGTCTGCTTTGACAAAGCAATCTATGACAAACTCTGTAAGGAAGTTCCCACCTATAAGCTTATAACCCAGGTGTTGTCTCTGAGAGACTGAACTGGTTCCTTGGCCAGGGCAGCCCTGCAGGAGATCCTCAGTGAAGGACTTTCTCAACTACTTTCAAAGCACAGAGCTCAAAGCATCTCCACCAGAAACATCAAAGGCGGGGGTGCTTCAGCAGTTGGTGCAGATGCTTGAGCAGCAAGTCCCACCAGCTGTCCACTTTGAAAAATAAAACTTGGTTCATAAAAGAAAAGTAAGTAGAAAAGGATGCACAAACAGAAACCGAAGGTAGCAGAAGGAAGGACATAAGATTAAAACAGAGATAAACAAAAGAGATAACAGAAAAACAATACAGAAAACCCAGAAACCAAGAGTTGCTTCTTCAAAAACATAACAAAATTGCCCTGGCTGGTGTAGCTCAGTGGATCGAGCGTGGGCCTGTGAACCAAAACAGCAGTTCGATTCCCAGTCAGGGCACATGCCTGGGTTGCCGGCCAGTTCCCAGCAAGGGATACACGAGAGGCAACCACACATTGATATTTCTCTCCCTCTCTCCTTCCCTTCCCCTCTAAAGGTAAATAAATAAAATCTTAAAATAAAATAAAATAAAATAAGTTATTTTTAAAAAAGATAACAAAATTGATGGAGTTTTGCCCTGGCTGGGTGGCTAAATTGCTTGGAGTGGTGTCCCATACACCAAAGGGTCTGCATTCTAATCCTGAGCAAGGCACACACCTGCATTGATTCAATCCCCGGTTAGGGCACCTAGGGGAAGCAGCTAGATGATGTTTCGTGTTCTCTCTCTCTCTCTCTCTCTCTCTCTCTCTCTCTCTCTCTCTCTCTCTCTCTCCTCTCTCTCTCTCTCCCTCCCTCCCTCCCTCCCTCCCTCTCTCTCTCTCTCTCTCTCTCTGGTGTAGCTCAGTGGACTGAGCGCAGGCCTTCGAATAAAAAGATCGTGGTTCGATTCCCAGTTA
>PVKM010027640.1:0-18689 GCA_004027735.1 Carollia perspicillata
TTTTATTTCCTCCTCTCAGCTTCCTTTACCATTTCTGAAAATAATTTTGGAAATAGAGCAAATCAAATGAGAACTAGACAGTCTCCACAGCACTAATGTAGAAGTGTCAGGAGATCTGCTTCGCCAGTCTCCATGCAGTATTAACTACCCACATGTAACAAAGTGATGTTCATTCTTCACTTGGGCACTGGATTCACCCAATGTACAATGCGGAGGAGTTGGTATTACTGGCTTCTGAGAACCTTCTGGATTCATATTTCTGTAAAGGAACAGCTTTTATGTTTTCAAGGCAGATTGAAGAATCAGTCTTCATTTAATGAGATGATAGTGTACATAGAACATCCTATAGACTCCACCAAAAAACAACTCGACTTAATAAATGAATGTGGCAAAACAGCCACTTACAAAGTCAATACTCAAAAATCAAAGGCATATTTCTACACCAACAATGAAACATCAAAAACAGAAATTAGGAAAAAAATCCCATTTTATATAGCAACAAGAAAAATAAAGTACCTAGGAATAAACCTAACCAAGGAGATAAAAAACCAGTACTCAGAAAACTACACAACAATGAAGAAAGAAATTAAGGAAGACACAAACAAATGGAAAAATATACCATGCTCATGGATCATAAGAATTAACATAACCAAAATGGCCACACTACACAAAGAGATTTATAGATTCAATGCAATTCCTATTAAAGTACCCATGACACATTTTACAGATATAGAACATTTCGGAAATTTATATGGAACCATAAATGACTCTGAATAGCTGCAGCAATTTTGAGAAAGAAGAACAAAGTAGGAGGGATCACAATACCTGATACCAAACTGTATTACAAGGCCACTGTAATCTAAACAGCCTGATACTGTCATAAAAACAGGCACATAGACCAATGGAACAGAACAGGGCACCTAGAAATAAACCTAAGTCTCTATGGTCAATTAATATTTGACAAAGGGGGGAAAAGCATAAAATGCAGCACAAATAGCCTCTTCAACAAATGGTGTTGGGAGAACTGGACAGCTACATGCAAAAAAATAACACTTGATCACCAAATTACACCATACACAAAAATAAATTCAAGGTGGATAAAAACCTTAAATATAAGTCATAACACCATAAAAGTCCTAGAGGAAAACATTGGCTGGAAAATGTCAGACATTCCACGCAGCAATATCTTCATGTATATATCCCCTAAAGCAAGGGACATAAAGGAAAGTATAAACAAATGGGATCTGATCAAATTAAAAAGCTTCTGCATGGATAAAGAAAACAACATTAAAATGAAAAGAGAGCCAACCATATCAGAAAACTTATTTGCCAATGACACATTGGACAAGGGCTTGATCTCTAAAATATATAAAGAACTCACATAACTCCACTCCACAAAGATAAAAATCCAGTTATAAAATGGGCAAAAGACTTGAACAGACACTTCTCCAAGGAGGACATACAGAGGGCCCAGAAACACATGAAAAGATGCTCAGCATCACTAGCTATCAGAGAGATGCAAATTAAAACCATAATGAGATACGACCTCACACCAGTCAGAATGGCCAACATAAACAAATCAACAAACAAGTGTTGGAGAGGATGCAGAGAAAAGGGAACCCTAGTACACTCTTGGTGGGAATGCAGACTGGGGCACCCACTGTGAAAAACCAAGCATAGGTTTTTCCTCTAAGCTGTTGCCCAGAGCTGGGCAGGGCAGATGAATCTGGAATTGCCATTCACCAGAGACTTAGCAACTCTGATTTTAGGTTACCTTTTTTTATTGGAATGGGCATATTATAACTAAATAGCTTGCTACCATTTGTATATACTGTATACACCTATGTAATCAGTAACCAGATCAAGAACAACAGGAACATGACCAGCACCCCAGAAACCCCCTTGTGCAGCCCCATAGTCACTGATGCCTAGAGCTAACCATTATCCTGCCCCTTATCTGTTTCTGTCCTATGGTATAAGTGGAATCATATAATTCTCACTCTTTTGTATTTGACTCAATACTATGTTCATGAGATTCAACCACACTGCTATGTGTAGTTGTAGGTTATTATAGATCATTACCATTACTGTGTAATGTTTGTTGTTTGACATTAGCATGATTTATTTATCTCTTCCATTATGGATGGGCATTTGGGTATTTTCCAGTGTTGGGCAGTAGTGTACATAGAACATCCTATGGACTCCACCAAAAAACAACTCGACCTAATAAATGAATGTGGAAAAACAGCCACTTACAAAGTCAATACTCAAAAATCAAAGGCATTTTTCTATGTACAAACAGTTCTTCCATGGACATTCTAATACATTTGATACACACATGATTTCTATTGTGTGCACTTCCATTGCTATATGAAAGTGGAATTGCTGGGTCACAGAGCAACCCCATGTTGCTGTTCATCTTAAGTATTTGCTACCGAATCATTTTACAAAGTGTTGCATAAACTCCCCCCAAAATCATTCCCCCCAGCAGCAGATGAGAGTTCCAGTTGCTCCACATCCTTGTTGACACTTAGGATTGCCAGGTTCATATTAGCCACACAGCACAGAGGTGGATGTGGAATGATACCGTGTTATAATTTTTATTTGCATTTTCCTGATGACTGAGTTGAGCAACTTTTCATATGTTTATAAACCATGCGAATTTCTTTTCTATGATATATATTTGTTTACATCTTTAACTCTCTTCCTCCTATGGGATTACCTCTTTTTCTCATAGATTTGTTATATATATATACACACACACACATATACATACCTGTGTGCATATTTATAAAAATTATTGTAATTTTAAAATAGCACTAGTCTTGGGAATGTTCCAATGGGTAAAGAGGTGTAAAAAAGAAATACGGGGGAAGCCTGGGAAGGGGCATTGATAGGGAGGGATGGGCAAGACTGGAACTGGATTCTCTGCTTAGGAGCAAACTCCTGAGCCTGAAGGAGCACATGAGCATGCAGAGGAGTAAAAGAAGTGATAGTTCAGGAAGTGTTTGGAACAGACACAATTGGAGGGAAAAAAAAACTTCCTTGAAAATGCCAGCAGAAAAAAAAAGAAAGGATTTAAAAGGAATGAGAAAGCAGAGGAGATGCACAGTCAGATGAGAAATAAAAACCTAGAAAATCTGGTATAGCCTTTAAAATATAGGTGCTTCTAACTTAGCCAAAGAAGGCTAAACAACTGTGCAGAGCACATGTCACATTTTGGAGTGGCCCTATCCCTCAGGTGCTGTCTGTAACGATGCCCTGGAAATATGATTAAGGATGAGGAACAAAGAAGGAGAAATGCCCTACGTATACAGAGGTCTGATTGTTATGAGAATACCATATCATTACGGGATTCCTGCAGGAATCTAGCCTGTATTAACTAAAAAGAGACCCAGTTTCAAAATTTATAATGCGAGTGAAAATGCTGTTAACTCAGTGTTACATTAGTAGAGAGGGACATTAACACAGATAATCCTAAATGCATTAATGTTTGGCTCCTGAACATGTCTTGGTATCAACACAGTGTCAAATACAGGCGTCTACCTTTCAAGAAATTCAAATGCTTGAAATAAAATGGTTATCTCACCAGGTACACTTCCGATTTGCTCCTGCTTTCTGTTCACCGCTCAGAAAGACCAGTATCATTTCTCTATTAACAGCCAACACTAATTTAGGACTTGGTGAATTCCAGCACTGTGCAGTGTTCTAGATCAGTGAGTTTTCAACTCATGGCAACTATAAACCAATTACTAAAATTTGGTGGCACACTAAAAAATATATTTTTTGCTGATCTGACAAAAACACAGGTGTAATTTTGATACATTCACACTGGACAGCTATGGTGTTGGCAGTTGTCTTCTTTTACTTTTTAAATTTGACACTCTAAAGGAAAAGAGGTCAGTGCCCTGACTAAATAGTTAGGTACTGAATGTTCTAAAAGTTCTTATGGCACACAGTGAGCTTACTGCAGCACACTGGCTGGAAATCGCTGTTCCAGATATATTTTTTCATCTAATTCTCCAAAAACTTCATGATACAGGTACTACTATCTTCTTAGAGGAAAAACTCAGCTCAGGAAGGCCACATAACAGATATGCAGTTGCAAAACTGGCCTTGGTAGAGGTGGAATTGTAACACAGGTCTCCTGATGCTCAACCTGATGGGAAAAAGTGGCCTAAAATCATGAACCCTGCTGCAGTAAAATGGATGGTCTACACATTTCTGCGACAAATGCAAGGGGAATTCTCATCATTCATGGCAGCTATGTTTCACAACTGTATTCTATAACATATTCCACAAACTCCAAATTAGGGTATACTATGCCATCCCTTCTATAGGAAACACAGGATTTGGATCCTAGAAGCCTTGAATAACTACAAATGGTCTATACATAAACTTATTTTATGCATAGATACTTCACTTAACATATACTGTTGATTCAATAACATTGAACTCACAGCCAACAGCACTATAACTCAGGCCTTAATGAGGCTTATCTAATACATGTATTTTCTCTGTAGGTCACATCACGCTTTCATGTGCTTAGGAATACTGGACAGCATGTCAGCATTATGCTTGGAAGTGATTTTAAACAGCAAAATCACCAAGAAGCAGCACAAAAATGCAGAAATCTTGCCACTAAGTGAACTGAAAAGGATGCTTGTCGACAGTTTCAGAGCTGAGATGAGAAGGCAGAGCTTCCCTTTGTTGGACTTCAGCTGGTGATGTGCATGTCGAGTCATCACTTTGTGTCTGTGAGCAGGAATATTGATTTTGGGGTTACAAATACACTTCAGCAAGTAGGCCAATTTGAAAACACAGAATATGTAGGCAAAGAGGATTAACTACATATTATTTGTTGACTGACTGAATGAGGCTAAGGAATTGTCTTTATTAAGTCCTATGAACCAAGAACAAATAGTGATTTCATGTAAATTATTGAACTAAGCAGAGTAATGGCTACACTCTTCACTCTGCTCCAGATAATGAAGAAAAACTTTCTTCCAAAGAATGCAGAGACTCCTGGGGACAGCTGTGCAGTGTGTATACTGCACAAGCCTTTCATTGGTAGGTATGAGATCCCAGCCTCCACACTATGGCTAAGTCCCGTGTCCTGTCTGGATTGCTGTGCCCAGGAAGGGGTGTCATTTTGTCATTGGCCTTTTGTCATTTATTCAGAGGCACTATATATGCTAGTGGGGGCCTCTCAAAATGCTCTCTATATGATTTTCCACAAACGTCCCCAGAAGCCTATGAGGTCAGCAGGGGCAGGCAGTTGCATACTGATTTCACTGTTGGCAGCCAGGTGGTCTGTCTAGGAATATCCCAAGAGTCACTCTTCTGATTCATGTGCTACTTTTGGGGATGAACTAGCAAGGGCACCTCTGGGCAGGGCCCACCCATGTAGTGTTTCCCTTAGTCAATTGGAATTACCAGGGGAGGGCAAGGCTGCTCTTGCCAGCTCAACTGTTTGCCCAGTTTTAGGGTTTGTTCCTGAGGTTCCATGCCTCCAACAGGTTTAAAGAAGTCCAGACTTACCAACAGCAGTTGGCTGAAGCAGGCACATGGTAAAGTCTCTTACTGGCCAACCTGCATGGTGGTTTATGATGAAATAAAATTCTATCTGCTGGTGACCAAACCCAGTGTTCCCTAAAGAACTCTGACATTTCCATGGGCCAACAGATCCTGAGCAATGAGTCTAATGGGACATAGACCAAACCTGAATTCCCCAATCCAAAATAACCACCATCTGGCCTATGGGTGATTACTGCTGCCTCCTTACCAATGATAACCACAGTAATTCTGACATCCCCCTGCCTCCTGGGAAGACACTATGGAAATATCTAGTCATCAAATTACATTCATGTTTTGTCAGCATCCAATCCAGGCCTACCCTCTCTTCTAACATCCCTCCTCAGAGTCATGCAGCCCAAGGCAAACCTCCCCCTTCCAGAGATATTCCCTTCTTGCAGCAGACTAAAGAATCTAACTTGTACTAAGGGGGATGGCAAGTATATTCCTGGTCATCTCTGGTGGGCTTTGACACCTGAGGACACTATTTGATTGGGAAAGAAAACTTTAGACTCACCTCCACTCAGGGTATCGAGGAGTGTACTGCAAGTGCTTTTAGTTCTGTGCAGTCTTCATCAGCAGCCCCCCTGCACTGCTCCCACCCCCAGTCACCCCAAACAAACATGGAACCTAGATCGAAAAATCTTCTATATTGTAATGCAAACACAGCTTCAACAATAATCCTAGCCTGTTCTCCCAAGAAAATCGCCTCTCTGAAGACCCTAGAAATCTAGAAGTCCCCATTTCTCATTGGCCTAGGATTCATGGCAACTGCTTTGAACAACAGAATGTGGCAGACATGATGCTATGCCAGTGGTGAGCACAGTGTGGCTTCCAACTGATCTACTGGAACACTTTTCAGCTGCCATGTGAATAAATCAGGTTAGCCTAATGGAGGTTGACAGAGCATAAGGCCCAGTTGCTTTCTCTGCTCCAGCTGACAGTCTGTCAGCTGCCCAAAGCCAGACTGTCTAGCTGCTGACAGCTAACTGCAGACACATGAGGAAGCCCAGATAAGACCTGAAGAACCACCCAAGTGAGACCAGCCCAAACTGCCAACCAACAGAACCATAAATGGTTGTTGATTTAAGCTACTAAAATATAGAGTCATTTGTTATACAGCTAAAGCTAACTGATACAATACCGTTCCTTTGAGAGCTGAGCTGCAATAATTAATGATAACTAAGGTTGGTTAGTCACTGTTATGGTAAGTAGGATGTTTTGCAAGCACCTATAAAATACTCTCTGCAAAGAAGAATTCTGTGGTCAGTTTTGAAACCCCGCTATTGTACTTTCCATATGGACAGTCATGGTCTAAATTAGCATATTTAAAGTTTGTGAGAAACCCTGAATTTAGAAATAACTTAGCATTTCTTAAACGCTGGATTAAAGAATCATTATTTTCCATATAATAACTATGATGATATCTCTTTCTATAGTGTTCCAAGGAAATAGTTTGGGAAATGCTGCTCTAAATTAACAAATGAGTCATGGTTTCCCATCTGTAGACCACAGACCCATTGAGGAGCCTGACTTATTGTGAGGAGGTCAGGTGTCTATGTGTAGATGGTGGAGGAGTGGTAAAAACAATCCTTGAATGTAAAAAAGGAGTCCCCACACTGTGAAATAGATTGGGGATCACTGTTCTGGTTTCAGATTGTCTAGTGGCTTCAAGGACTTATATCTCCTTGGGCTATAAGACTGGCCATCGATAGAGGTGACACAAAGCATCCCCTGGAAAGGGCTGAAATGAGACAAGTGCTAGCTCTAGAAGTTGGACGAACTGCTTGGCAGTAATTGCCAAAATTCTATATTTACAGAAAACTGGCACTTTGTAAATACCAAGTTGTGCTATTTATGTAGCTGTTTCTCATCAATATATGTGGGAATTCTGTAATTATCATGAGTGCTATTCAAAGGCTTCTGGAATCTCAGACAAATGAGTGTAGCAGATAGAACTGGATGAGCCTACAAACACCACTGGGATCCTGCTGTTTTATGCAGCTTAGCTACTCAGATCAGAGCAAAGGGCCAGAGCAGGGCCCAGACTTGATCCATGACCAGGCTCTAGCCTGGTGCCCCCTCTCCTTGGGGTGGGGATGAAGGAGCAGCAAGGGTAGACCCTAGGCACTCAGGGGTTTTGATATGAAGCCTGTACAAGAATGCCCAGTCCACTTTAGCATTGGACTTGAGATTTGCTGATAGTGTCCTGAAAGCAAGCATGGTCATGGCTCCCATGTCTACTCCCCCAGGGCCTCCCCGGGTTCTCTGGCAGCTTATGGAATCGGGAAGTTGTTTCTAGAACTGTGTCTAGAAATAAAGGCTAAGAAAACTGATCAAACAACGTGCCCCAGGCCCTTCTAAAGTCATCATTCAAGTAACCATAATAGGAATGGGGCTTCCTGCCCTGCTGCTCCCACTCTGGAGGTCCATGGCCTGGGGCCAAACCCCAACTCCGGTCTACTCATGATCTATGTATCCAGGGAAAGTTGCTTAATTTCTCCATGTCTCAGTTTTCTCACTTGTGAATTGGAGGAAATAATACCTACTACATAGGGGACAAGTCATTTAACCTCTCAGAGCTGTAATCATCCATGTTCACTTAGAAATCTGCTTGCACCTTTCATTACTGTGTAATGTTTCCCAGTTCGAGTCTCACAAGACATCAGACTCCTAGGAGGTGAGAACCATGCTTATCTGTCCCTTCCTGTCTCTGTTCTGCACTTCTCATTTACAAAGGTCTCAATAAATATTTCTTGATTTGATTGAAACTGAGGTATTTACACATATATTGGTTCAAACATGCCATAAGCTATTTGTTTCCTTGGACTGGCACTTTTACAGGCCTCGGTTAGTCGCTTATAAAATGAGGAGGATGGCAGAGGTAGGGGGATTAAAGGAGAGTGTGTGTGAAGCCACCAGCATGGTTCTCCCCATGTAGCAGACCCCCAGCCAACACCATTCTCCCTCCTTTCTCTTCATGACTTTGGAGCAAAACAACTGGACAGCTGTATTTGTACATTATATAGCCATGTGGATCATGTTACTCTTTCTCCCACTCTCCCTTATAAGCATCTTAGTAGGAGAGAAGAAATTCCTAATTACTTGGTTGATTGCATTTTCAAACTTCAGGGAAACCCTCTGATACACTTGGACCACTTATGGGTTCATTTGTGGCTGAAAAATGAAATGCGATTGTCTGTGGCCTGTTAATCTGGTGGTGAGCTTACAGCAGAGGAGCAATAAACATCGGTGATCTCTGCGCAGCTCCCATTCCAATGTCTGTGGACTGGTGCACAGCGATGTAACTGTACTGCAAGGAGTAGCTGGGCCACTGGCAAACTAAATCAGGCATCAGCTAATCTCACCGTTTGCCACCAATTTTATTGTTTTTTGGGACAGCGGCTTTTGTTTCTCCACAGGAGACCTACTCCTTATAAGGAGTAGCTGCAGGCCTTTGTTCTGTGCACATGGTCATGTGACTTGATCTGACCCTGGGACCACAGACACTTGCTTGTTCACTTGTGACAAAAAGGTACAGACCCTTCACAAGTGCCTGGTTATACCCCACTGCCCAGGTTCCCAGCTGTTTCCAGGTGAGTTTTTGGTGTACAGTGTCAAGAGTTCTGTGTGTTTCCAGAAACTCTAGCCTCCTCAGAAGGGGCTTGTGTCCTGGGAACTGGACAATGTCATGGCTGTCTAGGAATACATGATTGACGTCACCTAGAAGCCCTTTCACATTTTGTGTACAAACTGTGGCTTGAACTTGGACTAGACCTTGAGAACATTTTTCTCATTTAAAGGTGAAGAAGCTAAGACCCAAAAGAGCAAGTGACATATTCAAGGTCATAGAGCTGGTCAGTGGTGGCTCTGGGACAGAAGACCCACCACCACTGAGCCATCACAGAAATAAACAGCTTACTATAATGACACCATCCCCCAGCCACATTCTTTCTCCCTTGGTGAATGGGTCTGGTACAATCACCTATTTACCTCAAAGACAGAGAGAGACCCTTGGCACTCAACTGATTTGAAGATATTCTAAGTGTAATGGCTACCCTGTTGATGTGCAGTAAGTATGATTTCTTTGTATCTTGTTATTATAAATAGCACCATAAGAAACAACTAACGTCCCTTTCATGTCTGACAGTGCTGGACATCCCCTTCCCTTCCCTTTTCATGCTGTGTCTCCATGTCAACACCATCACTAAATAAGCAGATGTGAATACATTCACAGAAGAGCTTTTTCCTTCCTTTCCAACACTACTTTTTTTCTTTAATGAGGGCCAGCTAATTTAATAAAGAATGACATAGTAAATCATCTCTTTAGTCATGCTGAACTCTTTCTAGTTTAAACAGATTCCTCTCTGAGCTGACTTGTCTATTTACTATAGGAAGAGAGACGAGAACACTCACTTTCTGCCATTTTTGGTATAGAAAAATCTGGTTCCTTTGCCAGCAGAGCAAAGAGTGAAGCAATTTTCCAGTGGTAGGCTGTCAGTGAGTATTCACACACAAATGAGAACTGATAAGGGTATAATAAGCTGCACAAGACAGCTGGATAGAGGGCTAATGTGTAACTAAAGAGAGGGGTTGTGTCTAGTAGCAAAGGTGGGGCATGCTTGAAACATTTGAGGAACAGGATGGAGGAGAAGGTCTGTGGGGCTGAAGTGTGCTAGCAGGTAAAGTAGGCAATGAATTTGTGGAGTTAGGCAGGGCCAAAACACACCACCCTGAACCCCCACATATGGGTTTAAAGGACCACCTGGACCACCACATGGAATATGGGCATGAGGGGGAGATCCTGATCCAGGTGAGGGGTGATAGTGGCCTGAATAATGACCAGGCCAGTGGCCACATAGAGAGGAGATGGGATGCGGACACAGACTGGAGGTGGAATGGCCAGGACTTGCTGATAGGAATGGTAGGAGGGAAAGAAATCAAGATTCCCAATCTCAAGTTGGATTCATAAGATTCCAACCCGAGCAACTCAATGAATGGTGGTGATAATTGCTGAGAGGGCCAAGCTGAGATATAATTGGGCTTACAGAAAAGAATGAAAAGTTGCTCTCTTTTAAGAACTCATAGCTTTTTTTTTTCAAACTACATCTGACTCCATGTCAGCCCATGCTGTCTCTTCAGTGGAGTGCTGAGTTGCCAAGGGAGATATTAAAAACGAAGACACTCACAAGCACACCCCCCCACTTATCCAGAATTAACTTTAAGCAGTTGTTCCTAATATATTGAAAATAGTTCCTAATGTCTTTTTAAAAAGGATTATAAATTCAACTATCAGCTTCTGGCCAAGATGGAGTCATAGGTAGATACACCTTGCTTCCTTGCACAGCCAAAAGAAGGACAACAACAAATTTAAAATAAAAAAAACATTCAGGACTGCCAGAAAATAGAACTGTATGGAAGTCCGAGAACCAAAGGTGTTTAAGAAGAAACATTCATCTAGACTGGTAGGAGGGGTGGAGATAGGCAGCTGGACTGAACAAGACTCCCGGCAACACAGTAGCTAGAGGACTGGGATGGGTGAGGCAGTGGCTGGTGGAGTGGGTGGTCCCACATTTCTGTGTGGATAAACCAGGAGGAACAACTGGGGAGCAAGACAGATTGTGCAACCCCAGGCTCCAGCCTGGGGAAATAAAGCCTCAAAACCTCTGACTGTAAAAATCTGTGGGTGTTGGTATGGTGGGAGAAACTCCTAGCCTCACAGGTGAGTTCATTGGAGAGACCCACAGGGTCCTAGAATGTATACAAACCCACCCACCTGGGGATCAGCCCCAGAAGGGCCCAATTTGCTTGTGGTTAGCTGGAAAGTGACTGAAAGCTAGCTGAGAGCCAAGCAAGTGGCATTGTTCCTTCTCAGACCCCTCCCCCACATACAGCTCCACAGCGCAGTGATGTGTGTTTCCCAGTCCTTGAGAACACCTAAGACTCCACCCCTTACTACAGAACACATGCCCAGAGACAAAAAACATGGCCCAAATGAAAGAACTGATCAAAGCTCCAAAAATAGAACTAAGTGATGAAGAGATAGCGAGCCTATCAGACGCAGAGTTCAAAACACTGGTAATCTGGATGCTCACATAAATTGTTGAGTATGGTCACTAAATAGAGAAAAGAGTGAAGGCTATGAAAAGTAAAATAAAGGAAAATATACAGGGAACCAAGAGTGACAGGAAGGAAACTGGGACTCATCATTGATTTGGAACAGAAGAAAGAAATAAACAATCAACTAAAACAGAATGAAGAAACAAAATTCAAAAAAATGAGGTGAGGCTTAATAACCTCTGGGGCAACTTTAAATGTTCCAACATCTGAATCATAGGGGTGCCAGAAGGAAAAGAGGAAGAGCGAGAAATTGAAAACTTATTTGAAAAAATAATGAAGGAGAACTTCTCTAATCTGGCAAGGAAATAGACTTCCAGAAAGTCCAGGAAGCTCAGTGAGCCCCAAAGAGGTTGGACCCAAGGAAGCACACACCAAGGCACATCATAATTCCATTACCCAAGATTAAAGGTAAGGAGATAATCTTAAAAGCAGCCAGAGAAAAGGACTGTCAACTGATTTCTCAAAAGATACCTTGCAGGCACAAGAAGGGGTGGAAAGAAATATTCTGAAGTCAGGAAAGGCAAGGACCTACATCCAAGATTGCTCTATACAGCAAAGCTATGATTTAGAATGGAAGGGCAAATAAAGTGCTTCCCAGATAAGGTCATGTTAAAGGAGTTCATCATCACCAAGCTCTTATTATATGAAATGTTAAAGGGACTTATCTAAGAACAAGAAGGTGATCAAAACTAGGAACAGTAAGATGACAACAAACTCACAACTGTCAACAACTAAATCTTTTTAAAAAAGAAAAAAAAAACCCTCAAAACTAAGCAAACAAGTAGAAGAGGAACAGAATCACAGAAATGGAGATCACATGGAGGTTATCAGTGGGGATGGTGGGGGAGAAGAATGGGGCGAATATATACAGGGAATAAGCAGCATAAATGGTAGGTAGAAAATAGACAGGGGGAGGTTAAGAATAGTATGGGGAATGTAGAAGCCAAAGAACTTTTATGTACGACCCATGGACATGAAATAAGTTGGGGGAATGCTGGTGGGAGGGCAGGGCGCAGGGTGGAGGCTAATTAAGGGGAGAAAAAAATGGGACAATTGTAATAGCATAATCAATAAAAATATATTAAAAAGGATTATAGTATTCATAGACCTGCATGTGTGTAATGTGTGCATTCACATGTTGCATGTGCATATGAACGTGGGGATAAAATTACCCTCCAGGACCTGCTCTCTACAGAGGACAGTATTAGATCTTGTTTCAAGCCAACTCTATAAAATGAAAAAGTGATGAAGTCAAATAAATTTGGGCCTGTGTCCAGGAAAGGATGCAAGTGTTCAGCACAAGCCAAAACTGCTGGTCCTGGCACAGCTCCATATGCTGAAAGTATTATGCTAACTGCCAAAATTACATGTCTGCCTCAATCTCTGAATCCACAGCACAGAGCAAAAGGCAGTTGTAACCAGTTCAAGAAGGGAAAAATAGATTTTCAGGCTTCCACCTTTGTGCATAAAATAAGAACAATCAGAATGCTAACATAATAGCTGACAAGACAGATTCCATGATTACCTACAGGAAAGAAGCAGGGAGTTCTTGGTATCCTGAGGATACATCACAAGAATAATGAAAAGCATCCCAATGAAAAGCCCAAGAATAAGGGCCACAATTGCATCTAATTTGCACACTTGTTTTGAGATTTTAAGGTAAAAGAGCATGTTACCAAGAAATCTATTTGCTCCTAGAATTATTGGGAGAAATACAAACAGAACCTCTGGAAATAAGACTCTCAAAGAGAGCACCATAGATAGACAAGGACACATGCCCTGAGAGTAGAGTTGGGTGATTGGGCATCGTCTGGTGCCCTACCTGCAGAAAGTGGGAGGGGTGATGGTTGGCACTACTCCAAATATCCTTTGAACCAGCTTCTTGGAAATTGGTTCCAAATTCTCCAATGAAATGGGTGTTGCAAACTACAAGGGCAAGTGATCTTTGGGGGTTTTTGAGGTTCTTTGAAGTGAGAGAACAAGGGAACCAGGAATAAGAACAGCTATGGAAAACCTTTGGGAGCTTTTGCAGAAAGCAAGAAACTCCCTAGGATCTCAGGGAAAGGCAGGGGTCCTGGTGGAGGCATTGAGTCTGGGACGAATTGGCCTGTTGCCTTTCTTGTGTTGACCCCCAGGACAAATAGGCTTAGGAAGCCAAAGCTATAGCTCCAAAACCTACCTATGCCCATCTTTTACTGATACCATGTTTGGGTGCCTTTCTTATGTGAGCACTGCCTTTGGTTACTGAAATAATGTCTCAGTAGCTGAAGGCCAGCCCTTCAGAGAAAGAATTTAATTTAATGTAGTTAGGGAACATTGTGATTGTTATTAATGAAGATGTCTCTTTAGATGCTATGTCTTTGTGCAAATGTTCAGAAAGGACTCTGAGTCATTGTGAAACTGTGAAACAGACTCATCTCTGCAGGGGTAGGTCTCTGCTGTCACTAGACCTTCACAATGCCTAAGCTACCTTGGCAATGCCAACATCATGGAGACAGCCAAATTATGTAACTAAAGTAGGTGTCCGCTTTGTACCTGCTTTAACTTGCTCTGATTTGCCTTGTGCACTGGAGTATCCTAGTATTTAAAATTTTAATTTCAGTACACTTCTCACAGTGAGGGTTAATCCCCAAAAGAACATCTCATTATGCTCAGGATTGATGAAACCCCTGGAGCCTTATGAAAACATCATATACGATATTTTTCAGACCATAAGATGCACCTAGGTTTTAGAGGAGGAAAATAGAACAAAAACTTTGAGGCAAAAAAGGTGGTAAAATATTTAATAACATAAATAACATAATACTTCACCAATGTAAAATGTAAAGCTACATTTGGGTTATGAGATGCACCCCATTTTCCTCCCAAATTTGGGGGGTGTCTCATAGTCCAAAAATAAGTTATTTTCATTGCATACTTCTTTTATTGTTTAACTCTTACCAGCTTAGTGGAAAGACCCTATACTCAACAGCCAAGATATAAAGTGCATCTCATTCATTCATTTACTCACCCACTGAACCTTCCACAAGCAATTCCTATATACAAAGTGCCATGCTGGGCATTATAGGTACATAAAGATGACCAAAACATAGTCCCAGCTCACTAATACTAATCTGGAGGAGGGTGAGAAGTAAGACATGTGCTATAACAGAGGGCAGCTTGCATGAAGTTCTTTGGAAGACAAACAAAGAAGTGGGAGTTTAGAGTAGGGGCAGATCTAAGCTAGTGTAAACTCCTACTTTTCCTTCTGGGAAGTAAGATAAAGCTTCAAGTAGATAGCGTCAAGCTGGAGCTTGCAGGAGGAGATCAAGGAGACCACTGGTGATGGGGACCTGGCCAGGAACTGGGGTTAAGAAGGCCCCGAACTTTATTGGTGCATGGTGAAAAATCTGACTTTTCTAGTCTATAATATAAGGGGGAATCCCCCCAAAACCCAGAATTTATTTATAGGAAATTATTTATTTATTTATTAACATGTATTTATTCTTACATGTTTAAATTTCAGTCACCCTCAAAATACTCTCCATTTGATGTAATACACCTATTCAGATGTTTTTTCCGCTGCTCAAAAGAGTTTTTGAACTCATTGATTTTGATGCCTTTTAGTGTTTCTGCTGTTTTTGTTTCATTTCTTCCACATCATCAAAATGTTTCCCTTTGATGAATTTTTTATCCAGGGAAACAAATGTCACTAGGGGAGAGATCTGGTGAATAGGGATGGTGGGGCATGGGAGTCATGGCGTTTTTTGTCGAAAACTGCTGAACACTCAACATGGTGTGGGAAAGTGCATTTGTAAATCACCCATCATGAAATGGACAAATGTGTTGAAAGAGTCTTCAAAAAAAATTCATTGAAACTGAACACAGTTTCTCACAGCACCATGAGCTGGGACACTGATACGGATGGGTTCCTAGAATACTCATCTAGTGGTGAAAGCTGGTACCACAAGACCCTGAGCCCCCTGTCCCCCTGCCCCCCATCCAGAAGATAATTCCAGGGGGGTTTTTGGATCCCCTTCAAATGTGGGTATACAGAAGAGAAAAAAAGACTGAAGAAACGGTTGGCACATGAGTGGTAGATGCTGAAATGACAATGACCAATGGTTACTGAGCATGTCCAAGGTGTGCTCTAAGCAGTTGGTAGGACTGATTTCTTTAACTCCCACACAGAGAGCTCTCTGAAGTAGATCCTATCATTACCCTCATGTTATAGGACAACTAAGGCACAGAGAAACAAAGTGACTTGCCCAAGGCAATGTAGCTAAATAGAGGTGAGGCTGGCAATCTGACTCTGAACGCATTCTTCTCCCTCCCAAGATGTGTTGGCCTTCTGGTGGTGGGAACACTACAGGGGAGAAGTGTGAGCAAAGCACGACCTGGATATTGCACTCAGGATGTTGATCTGGTACTAGTAATGATTACTTTTGATTGAAAGAACATAGACTAGGAAGATCATTTTGGTGGCTACAGTCTGGACAAAAGGTAACTACAGATGGATGCAAAGTAAAACCATGAAAATAATATGAGTTAACATTGTCTTGTACCTATTATTTGTTAGGCACTGGACTGAGCACGTTACATGCTTTATCTTAAACCACAACATATTTCCTGTGAGGTAGTCTCATCCCTATACACAGGTGGGGAAACTGAGGCCCAGAGTATTAAAAAACACACAGGCAGTAGGTGGCAGTCAGGGGTCGTGTTCTTAACCTTCACAGTAATCCTGAGATGTGGCAGAACTCGTCAAGTTCAAAGTTGGATGCAGCCCTGGAGAGAACACACTGAAGGAGACAAAGTTCTTGGGACAAGACTTTTGCTATTCTCAGCTCATTGAATACAAAAGGAAATGTGAAGAACTGAATAGGAGGAAAAGTTGTCTGGGGGAGGGGAGCAAGACACAGCACACCTGAGGGCAGTGTTGGTAGTTCTGCAATGTGGGGTGTGGGAACTGGTTAGCTGCAGACCCCCACAGGTGACTGCATGAGAGAGATGACATCTTTTTCTGCTCCCCACCCCCAGTTGGTTAGGACAGACTGTGCAGAACTAGAGGAGAGCCAGCCTTAGGCATTCCCAGCCTGCTGAACTCACACCGGGGACACCTGTTGGCATCTGAATCTCAACCACACACACCAAGCCTGCCCATGGAAGTTACAACGGGGGAGAAGACATGGAGGAAGTCTCCAGCCAGGATCTTCAGGATGAACTCAAGGTGTGGGCACAGGTGCAAGTCTGCTCCTATTTGGGGCAACCCAGCTGGTACGTGTCAGGCAGACACTGCCAGTGCCCACCCTCGTCGTCCATGGCATGACAAGCAGACAGCTTCCATCTGCAGGCAGGAGGCCTTCAGGGCAGCTTGCCGGCCATGGAAGTACAGCCCTCACCCAGCCCTTGACAGGAGGCCGGGGATAAACACTGCAGGATCCTTGAACCTTGGCGGGGGTCACTTGAGGGGCATGTTCTCTACTACTTGCCAGTCCCAAGGGTGGGATGGGGTAGGAAAGTCCAGCAGCCTTGCCCACAGGGGTAACTGGCCTTACCACACAGCCCTTATGAGCTGTTTTTCCTTTGCCTCCCTCCACTGGGTGCTTCCTAGGATCATCCCCCAAATAAAGCACCTTCCCTGAACTCCTTGTTTCAGATTGGCTTCTCAGGGAGCCCGTCTGAGACCTGTGTCTCTGTCATGAGAGTTCTTACAGTGCCGATCTGTGAGGAGAACGACTCATCAGACTGTGGGACAGACTGCTGATCTGAGTCCCTGGGGTGCAGAAGCTTCTCGGCTTTAAGGCCAGGTTTTTTGTTAAACTTTGAACTCTCATTTGGAGTGTCTATACTATACTAGGGTAGGAGGGATAATAAAGATGGGCTAAAAACCAAAGTTCCCCCTGGATAACATTTATTCTGACATCTTGAGGTATGACAGACAGCAGGGCTTGTACTAAGGTTCTCCACAGAACAGAATCATCAGGCAGCTACTGAGCAAAACCACTGAGCGCTGACATTTAAAATAAATTTTTTTCTAATATATTAGCGCATTTAACTGACTGTTTTATACAGATTAATGTCTTGACTATTTGCTAAAGGCTAGTTCTTCAAGCTAGGGCATATGATAAATCCAAATGGCAGCATCTCAGTTTTTTAAATCTGTATTTAATAATCTTTATTGTATTTTTCCGTTACCATTTAGTCCCCTTTTATCCCCTTTCTCCCCTCCCCACCCTGAAAGCAGTCCCCACAGGGTTGTCCATGTCCATGAGTCCTTTTTCCTTTTTCCTCGGCCCCTCCACCCTCAGCACCCCCTCCATAGCTGTCATCTGCTCTCCATCTATGAATCTGTCTCTGTTTTGCTTGGTAGTTCGGGTTGTTCATTAGATTTCACATATGAGTGAAATTATATGGTATTCATCTTTCTCTGACTGGCTTATTTCACTTAGCATAATGTTCTCCAGGTCCATCCATACTGCCACAAAGGGTAAAATTTCATTCTTTTTCAAGGCTGAGTAGAATTCCATTGTGTAAATGTCCCATAGTTGTTTTTCTTTTAACTTAGCTTTTAAACTTATACTTATCAGAGGAAAAAATTCTACAAAAGTGTAAGTAGTCAACTTATATTTGTTGTATACAAATTGTGAGTGTTGGCGACGTCATCTCAGAGGAACAAAAAGTTTATTTTCTATATAACAAAATAAAATGCAGAGAGTGGGAATGAGTGGACTGAAAAATAAATTAGATAAATAAGATGAAAAGGGGCATAGAGCAGCCTGCGGGTGTCCAGTGTCTGGTCTCCATGAGAAAACATCTGGTATCTAAGCAATATGCATGCTCTCTCCCATCACCATCTGGGGCTCCTCATAAGATCAAACGTGAACACTGTGTGCTCCAAAGCTCTTTCTCCCCAAGCTGCTTTCTATGTGGCATTGGGTTCAGGACATGGGCCACAGAAACAGTAGATCAGCTCATGCCACATCCTGGTCTGGGGATGTCCAGAAGGGACTGGA